>PVIW01016183.1:0-17436 GCA_004026585.1 Noctilio leporinus | reverse complement strand
TGCCTACACTGTCCCGCCCTTCCAGGGCGGGTACCACGCCTCCAAGCCAACCAGCTCTCCTCAGAGTCCTTTATGCAGCCTCTGTGATGAGCCCCTCCCAGGCGTGGGCGGTGCGGCCTTTGTCTCCGGCAATGGCGGGTCAGTTGCCCTGGCTACTAGTTCCAGGCTCTCTGGCTCGCCATTTGGAGTTTCCACGGAGCCTGGGGGCCTGTGTGGTTGCGCAGGGCTGGGCCTCCCCCCTCGCAGGGGCTTCTAGCTGCTGTTTCCCCAGTGGCCCAGCAGCACCGTTTTTGGCCCTCTCACCGCCTGGGCTGGTGCACTTCCTGCTCCCCCACTCTGGCTTCCCACAGGACTCTTCTCCTCTGCTTCTAGCCCCGCGCAGGGACTCCTCTCCCTGTTGCCAGAGTGAGTCTCTCCCACAGTCCCTCCCCTGCAAGAGTTCAATTCCGTGTTCCCTATGCGTTTGCCCTCGCTGCCCGCACTTCACTGTTGAGACTTCCTTTTGCCAGGGAGCTCGGAACTGGCCTCAGTCAAACGTGCCCCTCTGGGGCAGAGCCGCCCCTGCCCAGAGCCGACCTCGTCCCACCGGCCGGTCGGTCACAAACACCTCACCTACTGTCCTGCTGGCCTCCTCTGCCTCTAGGCTGTGCTCCCCTGTGTCCAGATGCTGCCTGTTCCAATCCCTAGGGTCCTGAAGACGCCTCATGCTCCCTATCCTGTCCTCTAGCTGCCTTGGTACTTGAGAACTCCATCAGCACTGCTCTCTACTCTGTCGCCATCTTCCCTCCCTCATCTTTTCTAATCCCCCCTCCTCTTAGGGTTCTTTTTCTAAAAACTGAACACCACTCCTCCTCAAACAGGGCGTTAAGGGGAACTCTGTTCCCTTTGATGGAATCTTTGTCTTGAGTGATTCCCAGGATTCCTGAGAAAGCGGCCCATCTTGTAAGAGTTTGAGGCAAGACAGGCCCTGTCTGCCCTATCCCCTTCACCACCCATCAAATCCCCCTGTTGTAGGCTTCTTGCCCAGGCTGCTGAGCCCTAGGGGTCCTTGGCAGCTCGAAGTTGACTCTATCCTCTTTCCCTCTGGACCTACTATCCCCATCCCTTCCCCCAGGAGGAGAAAAGCAGACAGACAAACGGTTTCTACTAAGGAGAACCCAGATACCTGGCCAAATGATGATCCCTTTGCCCATTGTTGCCCTTTGTGCACTCCCCCAAGCAGGACCAGAGGGGAAGGTGGCCATTTCTCACAAATTCTACTTCCAAGGAGTAGGAGGAGCAGTGGTGGGGGTAAGCAAAGCACCACTTTCCCAGTATTTCTATCTGGCCCTGGAGTGTCACTTGGTTTCTGGCTGAAGCAGTTTAATTCTGCACTCACAGTATCACTCCCACACTCATGCTTTTACCTTTAAGAAATCTAAACATATATTCTTGTTACCAAACACTGTGCCAGGCTTGAAGATACAGAGGTATCGTCATTGTCTTAAACGCACTCAGTCTAGTTGCGGGGTAGAAGGGAAGGTGGACATAGTGGTGGATCCTAGAGATGTGCACATAGTTCAGCAGGGGGGTAACGGGGGAGATCACCACAGGGGCTGATGGTAGTCTGTCAGACAAAGAGAAGGCAGTCTAGAGACTGGATTCAAGACAGCTCTGTCAACATAAAAAAAGGTGGGAAGGCCAGCACAACTGAGTGAGTAGAGCCTCAAAACGGTATTTGGAGCCTAAACCTGACTTGAAGAAAGGAAGGAAAGGCCTGAAGATCCATGAATACCAGGCAGCCACCAGGAGGTTTTACACTGGGGGATGCCTAATCATGATTTGTGGTAGCTCAGTGTGGCAGCTGGATACCTCCCCAATGGCCTCTAAGTACTTTCAGGGCCAGGGCTGAATTGTATTTATTGCTATGGTCTCAGACTCTGCCTGGAATATTGTAAGAGTTGCTTGGATAGGTTTGATGGGTAAGTTCCAGGTACACCAATGCCCATTCATTTCCTGTTTATGCCCTCCCACCTCTGCATCTCTGGGTAAGATTTCTTTGATATTCTGCTAATGGGCTTCCAGAGAGGGTGCATCTGGGTGTTGGCATAGCTGCCTGGGATGGGTTGGGTAGAGGCAAGTAAATGAGGTCGTCTGATCACCCACTCAACATCTTTAAAAAAAGAAGACTCTAAAACATGCAGAGTACCACCATGGGTGGGGTGTGCGTATTGTGTGTGTGTTTTGTGGGTTTACTCAGAAAGTAGATAGATGTCTTTTTGAGTACCTATTGTGCTAGGTGCTGAAGATATAAAAGTGAGAAACAGCCAATACTCTCCTCAAATAACTTATAGGATGGGAGGTTGCTGCTGAAGAGAGCCAAAACATGCAGGCCTCTAGAGGAGAGAGTGGGTGCTTCTTATTGTGGAGAGCCAGGAAGTCTTCTGGAAGAGATGACATTTTAATGAGTCCTGATTTGTAGATCAGATTTGGACCAAGGGAGCTGGAGAAGAGAATTTTGGTGAAGGGAACAACTTGTCCAAGGTCATGATAATAGGAGAGGTCAGGGCCTATGTGGTAACAGCAAGTGGTCCAATTTGTTCTGCATTCTGGGGATGTGTAAGGGAAAGGGAAAGCCAGATTGTGAACCATCTGAAGGTTTCTATCAGTGGGTAGAAAAAGCACAGAACCAGCTGTCAGGAGGTTAGGTTCTGGTCCCTACTTTTTTAAGCTGGAAATCCAAGAGTCATTCTTGCTTCTTTCTTCTTCACCATGTTCAATTCTAAAGGTAATGTTGTTGATTCTGCTTCCTATATAAATCTTAAGTTTACTGATACTATTATCACCTTTGCCCATGCACACTTCATTTCTACTTGATCCTTGCAATATCTTCTGGCAGTATAACCTGTGCACACTGAAGAGAAGGAATAAAGTGTAATAGTTAAGTACTCAGAGCTCTGGAGCTAGACTGCTTGGATTCAAATCCTTAAACCCTAGCTCTTTCACTCAGTAGTGACTTAACCTCTCTGTGCTTAGGTTCCAAATCGGTATAATGGGATTGGGGGTGGGGCAGGGATAATAGCACTTGCTTCATAAAGTTGTCAGGATTAAATTAAGTACTGTGGAACAATGCCCTGTGTACAGGAAGAACTGTTTAAGTGTTAGTCATTATTATTACTGTTATCTTTCACTCCACATCCAATTTTGCTTCTTTTTTCTGAAGATTTTATTCATTATAGTCAGAGAGAAGAGCAGAGAGGGAGGAAGAAAGGGAGAGAAGCATCGATGTATGGTTACCTTTCACCTGCCTCCACCTTTAGGTTAAAGACCTGGCTGGAGAACTGGCTTGCAACCTGGTTATATGCCCTGACTGGGGAATCGAACCAGCAACCTTTGGGGTTTGCAGGTCTGTGCCAATCCATTGAGCCACACCAGCCCAGGCAGCTTTGCTTCTCTTTGCCATGATGCCAGAGGAATATATGTATTTTTAAAACTCTTTATTTTGAAACAGTTTTGGATTTACCGAAAAGTTGCTAAGATGATAGAGTTTCCATATGTCCTTCTTCCAGCTTCCCCTAATGTTAACCTCGTATATAACCATAGTACATTTGTCAAATCTAAGAAATTACCATGATGTATATATAATACTATTAAATAAACTATAGAACTTAATCAGATTTCTCATTTTTCCACTAATGTCTGTTTTATGTTCCAGGCTCCAACCCACAATTCCACATTGAATTTAGCAATGGATTGACTTCTAATTCAGTGATCAGATCTTAACACCTGAGAACCATTTCTTGGCTTGCCAGCCTCTGAGGCTGGTGTCAAGTCCTCAGCAAGGCCTATGGGTCTATCTGCTTCTACAACCTGTCTCACACAGCTCTAGGGCTTTGGGTAAAAGCTGCTGGGCTTTCCTGAGACTCCAGCCATCAAGCTCATCTCCTTGATCTTCATCTGCACCAATGCTCTCCTCATTCCTTTTAGCCAGCTACTTTTCTATCCTTTATGGCTCAGTTTATATGTGTGATTTCCCCAGGTGGCCCACTGTGTCCTTCAGACCAGGTGAGTGTCTTCCTACATGCTCTCATAGCTCCTTTTGCGTATTTGGAACCACTTTTGCATATTTGTATATAATACTTGATTAATCTTCTTCTGGGCTGTTAGCCCCTCCATGGTATGACCATGCTAGTCTAGTTTGTGTTTTATCCCTAGCACCAAGAACATGCCTGGAACTTGGTAGGCACTTAATGAATATGTGTTGATTGGCAGCCTCACATCCTGTGCTGCTTTCTACCAATTACTTTCCTTCTCTGGGCCTGTTTTCTCACCTGCAGACTGAGGAATTTAATTTGTTCAGTGGTTTTTCAATAGTGTTGTGAATACCCTAGAATTTCCTGGGTTCCCCACTCCCCACTTTCATAGGACCATGTTTAAAGAGCACATTGTTTGCATGCTCTTTAAACATTGGGGTGCTGAGAAAAGTTCTTGTTAATGGGTTCTGCTGCTTAAAAATATTTGAACCACCCCCCCAATGTATCATTGCATTATATATTATGTATTGCATATAGTTTTCATTATTTTATAATTCCATCTTTTTTTTTTTCCCAGGCAGTGATGTGCCACTGAAGGTTTCTAAACAGAGAAGCACTTATTGGGAGCTGTCTGAGCTGTGCTTTCAGATGAATCTGGTGATAACATAAATAAGACTGACAGGTGAGGATTGGTCAGTGATGGAGGAGAGAAGCCAGGAGAAAATATGGTCATGGAAGCCAACTGAAAAGAGAATTTAATGGAGGAGGAAGTTGCCAACAGTGCCTGAAACTATAGAACACAGGTAGGGATCAGAAGGGGTCTTTGGAAGCAGTGACAAGAATGTTAGTGACCTTTGAGAAGATGGTGTTGGTGGATGAGCAGGGCTGGAACCCAGATCAAAGTGAGAGAAAAAGCAAATGGAATGTGGAAAAGCAGAGGCAGCAGCCACTCACCCTACTTTTGAGAAGTTTGGTGGTGAACTGAGGGAGCAAAATAAATCAAAAGCTTGGAGAGGGTTAGCATAACATATACTAAGGAGCTTATTTTCTCCGTTTTAACAGGAAATCAAAAGCTACTGAGTATCTTGTAAGCAGAGAGAAAGATGGTAATAGATAGAGAAGATTGGAGAAATAGTGTAGGAAGTGACAATGTGTACTTCATGGATGAGGCCCTGGAGGAGGCCTTGATGGTGAAACTAGGGTAGAGGAGGGCTCAGCCTTAGAAAGGAGAGGACTCATCCTTCTTTGAAGCTGGAGGGAAGATGAAGAGAGCAGTAAAGATAGTAGTTTTAGGGTAGAAAGCAGGGAAGTTAATAATAAGGTAATTTCAGTAAGGTGGGAATTGAGGTTACCTATAGAGACAGGATAGAGGGGGGCTTCAGAGCACATAGAAGGAAAGCCAAATGGGGAAGAAGGGAAATGTACTTAGCTATCTTCCAAAACCTGAAGGGAAAGGAATCAGTGTAGTCTATGTGCCTTCACAGCGAAGAATCAGGATTAGTGGGGACATGTGATAGGAAAGTAGATTTTAATTTGTTTTAGGAAAGAATGTTTAGGGAACTGGAAATACAATAAATTCCCTGTTCCTTTTCAGACTGAGGCCCAGGTCCATTTATCAGGGATGCTGTAGATGAGATTCTTGTGCTGGCATGGAGAATTGACAGATGAATTCCACATTCACTCCTGGCCCTGAGACTAGATGATGACTGGAGGAATGGCAGTCCATTCAAAGGATAGGCACATGGATTCGGCTTTTTCATCTACCCAGGGGCAGTGACCAGATAGAGATCAGCCTTGTGGGAGGTGCCATCCCCAGAAAACTGTCCCCAAAGCCCTCCCTCAGTTTCTAAAGGCTCTTTCAGAGAGGTTGCTATTAGGCTTGGAAAAGGCCTGAAGTCAGTAAAATAATCCCCTCCAGGCCATACCTCAGGCCCCTCTTTGTCATTCAGTAATTGGCTAATAAAGCTCACTTTAATGGAGAGCAACCCTATTAAGAAGTCACCAAGATGCCCCAACCCTCTCATAGCTATTGCTAGGAGAAGATAAACTTGAAAATATATTAGAGTGGTACGCTGAATGAGGGTCACCCACTCCTGTGCCCCCAATCTGGGGTCAGCTGAAGCTGAGGGCAAGGAGAGAGGAGAGGAGGGGGAGAAATCCTATGGAAGGAGTATAGTTAAAGCCCTAGCTAGCCCCAGAGAGGACCCACTGGCATGGCATGGGTGCCCTCTCCTCTAACCTATGGGCCAGCATCACCCCTGACAGTGTTCCTGGGGGTAGTTGGGAAACCACAGTACCTAATTACTGTTATCACCATTCAGGTAGCTGTGGTGATTATGATGGTGTCTCTATACATATCCTACAGTGCTACACAACATTTAATTATTGTTATTCTTACAGAGATCACTGCAGAGCCTCCCTATTGCCATGGCTGCAATGGTGCAGCTGAACACACCTGCCCCTCAGGTCCAATGATCTACCATCTCAGAGTGATACCATGATGGCAAATAGGTAGCTAGCCCCTCTCTTGTGGGCCATGGTGTGCCAGGGATCTCTGTTACTTTGGGAGCTGGAGCTCTGAGCAATGATAGAAAGGCCCCAGTTTCATATTGAACCACCCAATTTTTCAGAAAGAGGGAGTCCAAAGGTAAATTTGTACCCTGCATCTGGTCATAAGACCCTCAATATGTTCCTGGGAATCACCACATCCAAAATCCTAAGGGATTCTGGATGTGACTGGAGGTGGTATTCCTTCCTGATTTGGGGTGGCAATACTTAAAACTTAATAGTGTTACTAAAAAGCAGTTTCCATTTTCAGTGAGGAACTGTATGGACTAGGAAGCTTAGCCCAGCAGATAGGATTGGGCTGGCTGTGGCTTTAGCCTGGAGCATGTCCAATGCAGAAAGAGGCAAAAGGGAAAAGGACTTAGAGGAGGAAGACACTTAACCTCCCACACACTCTTTTCTGTCTGATGGTGACTTTAGATCCAGGATGGGGGGGCGTTTTTGTTTTTTTTGTTTGTTTGTTTGGTTTGGTTGTTGTTTTTTTTTTTTTTTTTTTGAAAGCCATATGGCAGCTGAGGAATGAAATTTATTGCAGGGGAGAACAGAATTTTTAGGTCAGCCCAAACCTAAAGGAGAAGGCAGCCCTGGGAGCATAGAGATGAGCCTGCACATCCTTTTCCAGGGGGTTATGGATCTTAATTAACTTCTTTGGGCTTCAGATCTTTTTAAGCTCTGATAAAAGCTATGTCCCTCTGACCTGCAAACAACACACATGCATAAAGACAGTATTTACATGGTAACCTGTGGAAGCCCAGCTGGAGCCCTGAGAACAAGTTCTTCCCAAAGCAGGTGGCCTTTAACCCAGACTCCCTATGATCCAGGCTAAAGAGGGATGCTAGTGATGTGGAGGATCCAGAATGAGGAAAATCAACACCAGATTTCTGCAGTGTGAAGTGGAAAGAAAACAAGCATAATATATACATTGCATTACGTTTCTTTAAAAAATATGCACTTATAACGTGAAAGCAGCATGGAGAAACGAAAATAATTTGTGGGTAAAGTTTATTTTAAAATTTACTTTAATATATTATGAAATTACTGTAGTAATAGATTTCTTTTTTCTATATTACATATAGTGCTTTTCCTCCAGAAATCAGCCTCTGAATTGTATTTAATTTAGTTTAATATGAATGCACAGCACACTTTGAGCTTATGCTTCTGGGAAGACATGTTCCAGGAGGGTGTCAAGTGGCCTGGAAGTAACATACAAAGGGTAGGCAATGCCCACGAAGGTCCCTGAAGTTTGAGGACTCTCAGGAGGAAGTTGACCAGGGAGATGGCATGTGATTTGAAGTGCGGAGTCCAAGGTTTTTGTCTGGGATCTGCCATTATTAAGCTGGACAAGAAGGGTAACCAACTGTCCTGGTTTGCCTAGGACTGAGAGGCTTCCCAGGACATGGGACTTTCAGTGTTGAAACTGGTAAAGTACTGGCCAGCCAGAATGAATTGGTCCCCCTATGAATGAGCCACTTTAATCTCTCTGTGCCTGTTTTCTCATTAGTGTAATGGTGTTGATAACTTCCTGGATGTTTGTAACAGTGCTTTGTAAACTTCAACATCTTTACACCTGTTGGAGATGATGATTACTACTGGTGGGGTAGGATAGAAGAGAGGGTGTGCAGCTTTGAGATCTGAGAGACTGGGACCCTGTTTAGAAGAATATCATGATTTAGACATGAAGAGCATAACCACTTTCACACAACAGGCTCTTAACAATAATTAATTCAGAAAACATTTGACCAGATACTATGCCAGGTATTGGAATAAAGCTATGAATTACTGAGACATGTTTCCTCCCTTCCTGGGGCCAAAGTCTAATAGGAAAGAAAGGATCTATCAGGAAGCAGGATAAAAGGGGTATCTAGGTACCAGTAGAAATTTCCTGTGTGTGAGGACCTTTCCAACCTAGGAGGTAAGGAAGAGTCAGGGGAACATTCCTGCAGAGGTGAGCTGAGCCGTGAAGGATGAGGACTGGCCAGACAGGGATGTCACATAGAGAAATCAGGCAGAAGGAAAAGCAGTGAAAAGGCCCAGGGAACTGGGTGTATCACAAACAGAATAGTCCAGCCTGGGTGGTGTGGTGTATGAGCAGAGGGAGAGAGGGGCTGTGGAGGTGTGTGCCCAGGTTACATGGGTCTTGCATGCTATTAGGGAGTTGGACTTAATCCTGAGGGCAGCAAGGATACCAAGATGTTTCACACCTGGCCACTCAGCAGCCCCAAGCCTACTGTGCTAAGATGGTGTTCCTGGGCCAGGTACCAGGCTTAGTTTGTTATGGCCATGTCCTCTGGACTTGAAGGTGCCAGCTCTGTCTGTCCTTGTTCCTGGGTCCCTGAGCCTGGCCCATCTGCTGAATGTTCCTGTGGCTCCAAGCCTCGTATAGTCAATCTGAACCTTCTCCTGTCAAGGGCCCTGCTGTCTGGCACAGACTGTTGGTTCCAGAGAGCAGAGTGGCATCCCCTCACCCCACCCTTCCAAGCATGTTGCTGTCACCACAATGTGTCTGTGGGCTTGATGGCTGCATGATAATGAATTCAGGGCATCCCAGGCAGCTGATAAGTAATGAACAAGTACACTAAGTGGCCCAGGTACAGGGAGGAGGGTGTACACCCATTTACATATATTTGCACACAGATTCACTGACATTTATGTATTTCCATACATTCATTGAAACTCAGGTAAGCATACGGAGAGATTCCTTGCTACCAGCACAAGATGAATGATCATACATTCTATTAGATGCCTGTTCACCCAAGTTGGCCACACCTCTATATTAAATGTTTAGCAAATTATCTGGCACATAGATTATTATATTCTTATTTTCAATCTGATACTGTATTAAAATATCCAAATGCATGCACATGTATCAGTATAGATTCATATACATTGCCCCCTATGCTCCTTTGAAGGCAGGTGCTAACACAAGAACTCCATCCTTCCTTGAAACTGTACGTGTACTTCCATGTACACCAACGAGATCACTCTCATAGACATACAGAATGCCACAGTTTGCTCTCTCTGTTGTACTTACACACAATCACAACAGTAACAATAATAGCAAATTCAAGTTGAGTGATTGCTTTATATTTTTCAAAGGGCTTTCCAGCCTAAAACCTATGTGATCCTCATAATATTCCAGTGAGGTAGTTAGGTGGAGCATATACTACTGAAGAGGTTAAATATGCCATCTGGGAGGTGGCCTGGAACCCAGATCTGATTTCCCCATGTGAATGGCCCATGGCCCATGCCTTATAGCTCTCACAATGGAAAGCAGGGACAAAGACAGGGACCTGCTACTAGGTTCTGGATCTCTGGTTAAAACATTTCTGAGTCAACCTCGGCTGAGAAGTGGGGTTGCTGATAAAGGCTGCATCAGTGATGGCTGATAAAGGAAAAATGCCAACAGTAGAAATTACATAAATTCTCATTTACAACTGTCATCAGAAGAAAGTAACAATTGACTGCATTGGAGGGAAAATCAAATTCTGATTTCCTTTAGGATTGTGTGGCTACAGGAGCTGATCCTGGGAGAACCTGGAGGTCTTACAGGGAGGGTTGGTAGGGGTAGGGGGGAGGTTGGGAAGGGGACCCTCTCCCATCTGGGCTTTCTCTGCAGCTGCGTGACTCTATTTCCCCTCATTCTGGACTGGCTTTAAGGTCTGGTTCTAGGAGAAGGGGAAAGAAAAGGACAAGGGAAGTGCCTCCTTCAGAGCCCCTCTTCCTTCTCCCACCACAGTGAAGTCCCCCTCTCCTGCTCTGTGCTGAGCCTTCAAGACCCACTGAGCACCCTTGTCCCTTAGCAGGCTTGGGAAGAAATGGGGAACAGGCTGCCAAGTCCACAAAGGCCTGGGGCTTAGGCCTCAGATCCAACACCTCTGAAAGGGGATGAGACAGCTTCCTTCAAAGGCCTGTGCCCTGTTGAGTAGAACGTGGCTTGATGGTGAAAGAACAGGTAGAGATCTTACCTTCCTTTGCTATTGCTGTTTCACCCTGGTTTTATCATCACTCTGTACCTTAGTTTCTGCACCTGCAAAATGGGGATACAGTGTTGCTGTGAGGATCTGATGAGATGAGTTGTGTAAAGCATCCCTCACCCTCTGCACCGTGCTTGGCACACTCCCCAACTGCTGTCTCAGCTGCCTGAGGAGGCCTTCCCTGCAGGACTGGAGGGGTAGCAGGGCAAGAAGTGCTTCCTGGTGCTCTGGTTGGGAGGGTGGGAGGGAGGGGACATCTGTGTGCAACTTTTGTCAGCATCCATTACCTGGAGTGTATTTTTACAGGAGCTGATTATATTACAGCATGTGTTGATAAACATTTGGAGTTGGAGCAGAATGGAAACTGAGCAGAACGTTAAGCGTGTGGTTGTTTGTTCAGGAGATGCTGAGAAAGGGCTGACTGTGGTGAATGGGAGGTGGTGAGAGCCACAGTCTGATGCTTCCTAGCCTGCCTGCCCCCTTGTATTTCCATTTCTGTCTTCCCCTGCTCTTCTGCTTGGGTCCCTAGAAAGATATCCCAACATAGCCCCAGAAGCAGCATATTATAGCAGAATAGATGCAGGGTTTGGACTCGGGCAGGTCTGGGTTCCAGTCCTAGCTCTGCCTGAAGTCTCTTGGCACCAGGGTCCTGTCTCTTTACCTCCCTGTCACTCAGTCCCCCTTTCTGTAAAGTGGACTTAACCTACATTTCACAGAGGGAAGTGAAGATTGAGAAGACATCGTCTATGCCTGGGGCATAGAATTAAGCACCCAGTTAATGTTTCTTCTTCTCCCATTTTACTTGGAGGAACAACTCAGCCTAGCCTTGATTGTGCTTTGGATGTTAGCAACAGTCTCTTAGCTCTACATTGGACTAAGGAAGAGGGTTGGTGTTCAGTGTGAGATAAACTCTATTTTCAACTCTGGTTAGGATTGGAGCAGATAAACAAGAGTGCATGTACAAACTTCCTCTCTAAATCTTTATACATCTGTGCACTTCTGACAGCTGTAGTTAATTATTTGTGTAGTTATCTGCCTGATGTCTTCCCCTCTCACTAGGCTACAGTCTAAGGTCAGGGAATGTATTCCCTGGTCATAGTTGAGTGCTCAGGGCCTAGCCCTGTGCCTGGTACTGGAAGGAAGGATGAGTTTCACCCACCTGATTGGTCCAAAGCAGAAGGATTAAGATAACCCAGCTCAGAGTTCTGTCTATAATGTCTTATTTCATGTTGCCCCTGAGCTCAGAGCGCTGGCCATACCTCTCACTTGGCCTTTGCATAGATTACCTTGGCTTAGCTCTTCCTGCATGCAGCTCTTGTCTCTGACTGTGGGCTTCTTGAGGACCAGGAGGGTATTTAGGCCATCAAGAGAAGGACATACAGCTGAGTGCTAAGGCCTTGAGCATTCAGTGGATGTGAATAAATGAAGGAGAGAGTGTTGCTAATTCCCTTGACTAGGCATCTGCCACACCAGCCCACCCCCAGGTGCCTTAGGAGCCTCCATGCTGTTGGGGCTGCTGGTTGGGAGGTCCATGACTGCTCAGGACTGCCTAGTGGACATAGGGCCAGGGGCTACTGTGTTCCCTAAAGTGTGAAGACCAGGGACTGCCTGGCATCAGAGTCTGGAAAGGCTCCAATCACTGCCTCTGTTGGCCTCATCCTTTACCTTTAGTGAGTGTGGAGACCCTGCAGGAGTGCATACTGCATCTGGGTTCTGGGGATTCCCAGGCCCCTTGGCCAAACAGCTACCCATCCCTCCCCCAACACTTTCTGTTGTTCCCTGACCCTCCTCAGTCTCAAAGAGGAACAGGGAATGATTTGGAAGAGGCTAAGTTGTGGTAGGAAAGATGGAAGAGTTATGCAGACACACACACACACACACACACACACACACACACGCACGCACGCACACACACTGCCTCCTATAGCACCCAGCACTCCCAGGTGGCATGGGGCTGGATGGTATGGTTCTGGGGAAAGCTCTACCTCTGTGAGGCCAGCACCTTGTACCCGCAACCTCTGCCTAACTTTTGCATCCATCTTTGGGTGAATCTGCAGCAAATGGTTCATCCAGGCTGGCCTACCTGCCCCTACCTCCCAGTGTGTGGTCTCTCCCAACAAAGATGTTGGTGGCACTTAGTCCCCCACCCCCTTTTAAAAAAGATTTTATTCATTATTTTCAGAGAGAAGGGCAGAGAGAGAAGAAGGAAGGGAGAGAAGCATCAATGTATGGTCGCCTTTCACCTGCCTCCAGTTAAGGACCTGGCTGGAGACTTGGCTTGCAACCTGATTATGTGCCCTGGCTGGGAATCAAACTGGTGACCTTTGGGTTCACAGGCCGGTGCCTTATCCACCATGTCACCAGCTAGAATTAGGGGCTCTTTTTAATACCAGGTGAAGCTAATATTGTTAGGAAGGAAGAACTGCTGTCACAGCTGCTACAAAGAGAAATAATACACAGGGATGCATCTTGGGCTGATGGGAAGGTTTGACTATGCTGTGGCTCTGGTTTATCAGTGCCAGGTTCCTTTCCACAGCATGGCTAATAGAGGGGTGTGTGTGTATGTGCTGTGGGAGGTGGGAGGAGGGAGGAGGCAGCAGCAATAATAGTTTTGGCAGCAACGATTTCCTGATTTCTTTTCATATCCTACCCCTAGAGGTAGAACTGGATTTGGCCTTTGGCTAGAGGTGGTGCTTCATCACTTTTATGATAGGAAGTCCTAACCTTTCTGGGCACTCTGACCCTTTACAGTCAGTCTGGACTGCCCCAGGTTTCCTATCAGTCCACCTACATCGAAGGTAAAACCAAGACCTACTATCTTGCCCTGTCCTGGCTGCTACCCTAACCCTGTCTTAGAATTACAGTGTAATAAAGGGGTGGAGGCTGACAGTTGGTGCCCATAAAAAGACAACTGGGAATGGTAGGAAGCAGGTTACTTGAAATTCTGCTCAGTGCCTGCCTCAAAGCTCCTATTTGCTACCTGGATGCTGTGTGTACACAGGACTTGGCTGGGTGCTTGGGGAGGGGCTGAGTGGGGCTGCTGGCTTGCATGGTTTAAAACACTCCTCCCTGATCCCCAAAGCCAGTGTCGAGAATGTGCCTTTGTAAGTGCATCCCCATTTATGGGCAAAGCTGTACCCACATAGGTACCGGGGGATGTGGGTTTATTCACATATTCACAGCTTCTCAGGGCTGGAACAACTTTGGAAGAGATCCCTTACTCCTGTCTGCTTCTGCCAGATCCATGTCAAATGCTCATCTAGATTCTGCTTGCTTACTCCTAGTGACAGGGAACTAGCTCACTACTTTTCAAAGTAGTTCATCTCAATTCTGATTATTGGAATAATGAGTTGAAAACTATGCTGAGCAGCCTGGACAATGTTCCTCCTGTCCCCACTTGCAGGAAAAGAAGGCCAAGACAAGGTTTGAAGAAACAGCACCCCATTAGAGCCAATGGTTACTGAGTACCTGCTGTATTGACTGTCATAGCCTTCAAAAACTCTGTGAAGTCATGTTTGTTGTAGCGAGGAGAAAACTGAAGCATAAAGAAGTTAAGAAAGGCACTTCCCTGAAATTTCACAACCAAAAGTGGCAAAGCCAGGATTCAAAACCGGGATCTATGAGTTTACATGAGCTTAGTCAGCACATAGTATTGCAGACACAACCCAGAAAGTGGTGAGTGAAAGTGTGTGTGTGTGTGTGTATCTTCACCACCTATTTTGGGAGGCAGAACTCAGTGGTGTTATTGGCAACTGGGAACCCTGAACAAAAAATTAAGATACCAGGATTTGCTCTCTTCTTTCTCTTCCTCCCCTTTCACTTCCTCTTCCCCTTTCCTATCTCCTCTCCTTCCCCAATACCATTGCCTCATTTTCATCTGAATTAAAAGCCAGCTTCTGGGAGTACTTGTGTATTCAGAAGCTCTGAAGCAAGAAACTTGGGAATTTCCAGGCCAAGACGTTGTGCTGACCTGTGCTGGTTGGTAGAAGGGAAGTAAATGGGGAGGATCTGTATTTGTATTCCACAGCAATCACGGGTTAGGCCATATAAGATTCAGAAACTTTTATGTTCAACTTAATGTCTAGACAGAGTTTGGAGTGAAGTTACCATTTCAAATCAGTGCGCAAAGGCTTCTCCAGGCTCTGCTGTTGGGAGCTCCCCTGCTATTCTGGCTTTGCCTTCTGTTCTGGAGAGTGAGGCTTGGGGAGAGGAGGGCAAGGCAACAATCACTAGAATGGGAATCAGGACACTTGGATCTTTGGCCTTGTGTCTGCCACCAGATTGCTGAGTGACTTTGGGTAAATTACCCTGCCCTTTGGGTCTCTCTCTAGTTCCTCACTTGTAAAATGAGAGGCTAAGACATGTTGGTCTATCAGGCCCCTTCAATGAGTGTACTCCCTGAAGTCTTTCAACTAGGGCTGCTGTATGCATGTTGTCAGGCTGTGAATGGGGCTGAAATCCAGCTAATGCTCTTCTCACCAGGCATGTACCATGGTGGCTCCTGCATCTACCCAGAGAAATGGGCTTTATTTTTTTTCCTTTTTAATTTTATTGTTGTTGTAATACATCCATCCCCTTTTTGCTCCCCTCTGTCCCCCTCCCCACCCACCCATTCTCCCGCAAAGTCAATCCCACCTGGTATCCATGTACATGGTTCCTTTATACTAGGCTCTTGTGAAATGGGCTTTTTTTTTTTTGTTTTTCTCCTAATTTTGATTAGCATCAGACCTGCAAGATTGCCATGCAGACTTGAGGGGTGGTAGTAAGGGGAGTTTCTGGATCAGAAAATGGGGTGGGGGTTGGGGGATGGAGTATAATAGGTGGCATGAAAAGCAGACAGATGAAGGAGAGGCTCCACTGTCCATGAGCTTTCCAAAAATGCTGGCTGAGCAGGGAGCAGTGGAAGAACATTAACTCAGAGCTCAATGTCAGAAAGAAAGGTTGGGGTGGAAGAGGGAGGCAGGCAGGCCTGAGCTGACAGTGGGATGGACCCTTGGGGTGAGGTTAAGCTTCACCTGGAAGCCATGGTTCTCCCTGTGCCCCCAGCTACCTCATTCCTATCTCCAGTCACCCCAAAGCAATCTGTGTCTTTGGAGTGGCTCTTTCTGCAGAGCACCCCTTTAGAGGGAGATGGGAAGAGCTTGCATTTTCTCTTGGGCCCTCTGAGCCAGCTATAGACTTTTTTAGAGGGTGTTCCATCATTCAACAATTGATTTTGGAGGCCTGCCAAGTGCCAGACTGCGGTGAATAGACAGGCATGAACCCTACTCTTACAGTCTAATAGTGCTTTTGTCACAGGACTGAAGGGAAATGACCCTTGTTCCCTGAAATGGGGGAGGGCTAGTGTCTATGCAGGGCTCAGCCTTAGGTGAAAGGTGTTACCTTAGAACTGAGAACTATGAGAGGCTGCCAATTTGGGCCTCACTGGTTGTTGAGAAGTAGATCTAGTGGAAATAGATTTCTGAGGCCCCCTACTATTTAGGAAAGATGGTGTCACTGAGGAGGAAAATGGGGCAAAGGACTTCTGGAAGGGAAGTAGGAGAGGCTGGCAGGCTGGGGGATTTCTGTGGAGCAAAGCTTTACTTTCACTTGGTCAGGAGAGGAACTGAGAAAGAGGGGAGAGGGGATTATTCTGTGAGGGCTCATCACATACTGGGCCTCTGAAAACCATTTCATCTTTCACCCCAGCCTTGTCCCAGTACAAAGCTAGTCAGAAGAAGTTCCCCCTCTCATTCTTTTGGAACTTCCCAGTACATCTACATTATCTTTCATTCTGTGCTTTCTCACAAAAGAAAGTTTTCCTTCTGTCTAACTTGATGTCTTTCCTGCTATAGGTTTGTTCACTTTCATAGACTCTATGGCATGGAACACAGCAGGTACAAATTTTGGATGCCAAACACATGAAGTAGCCCAACTTTGCCTGGGAACTATCTTTGCAGTAGTCCCAGTTATGTAGGATTGGAACGGAGTGCAGTTAAGCTTCCGAACTGTCATCTCTCCAGTGACAGCTACAGACATGCTCTCCTGCCTGGACCAGCCAGGTCCATCCTGCCCTCTCTGGGTGCTTCCACTTCTGTTCTTTAAAAGAACGGGAGGAGAGGGAAGATGGCGACAGAGTAGAGAGCAGTGCTGATGGTGTTCTCGAGTACCAAAGCAGCTAGAGGACAAGATAGGGAGCGTGAGATGTCTTCAGGACCCTAGGGATTGGAACAGGCAGCATCTGGACACAGGGGAGCACAGCCTAGAGGCAGAGGAGGCCAGCAGGACAGTAGGTGAGGTGTTTGTGACCGACCGGCCGGTGGGACGAGGTCGGCTCTGGGCAGGGGCGGCTCTGCCCCAGAGGGGCACGTTTGACTGAGGCCAGTTCCGAGCTCCCTGGCAAAAGGAAGTCTCAACAGTGAAGTGCGGGCAGCGAGGGCAAACGCATAGGGAACACGGAATTGAACTCTTGCAGGGGAGGGACTGTGGGAGAGACTCACTCTGGCAACAGGGAGAGGAGTCCCTGCGCGGGGCTAGAAGCAGAGGAGAAGAGTCCTGTGGGAAGCCAGAGTGGGGGAGCAGGAAGTGCACCAGCCCAGGCGGTGAGAGGGCCAAAAACGGTGCTGCTGGGCCACTGGGGAAACAGCAGCTAGAAGCCCCTGCGAGGGGGGAGGCCCAGCCCTGCGCAACCACACAGGCCCCCAGGCTCCGTGGAAACTCCAAATGGCGAGCCAGAGAGCCTGGAACTAGTAGCCAGGGCAACTGACCCGCCATTGCCGGAGACAAAGGCCGCACCGCCCACGCCTGGGAGGGGCTCATCACAGAGGCTGCATAAAGGACTCTGAGGAGAGCTGGTTGGCTTGGAGGCGTGGTACCCGCCCTGGAAGGGCGGGACAGTGTAGGCA
>PVIW01016182.1:0-17438 GCA_004026585.1 Noctilio leporinus | reverse complement strand
GTGAAATAAGCCAGTCAGTGAAGGACAAATATCATATGATCTCACCTCTTACGGGACAATAATGAACAAAACTAACAACAAGCAAAACAGAACCAAGTATATGAATACAAGGAATAGGCCTTCAGTGGTCAGGGGAATGGGGTAGCGGGGAGGGAGAGGTAGAGGCAAAGATGGGGAGCAGCTTAGACAAGAACCTAGTATAAAGGAACCATGGACATGGACAACAGGTGGGATTGACTTTGGGGGGAATGGGTGGGTGGGTGGGGGGACAGAGGGGAGCAAAAAAGGGATGGATATAACACAACAATAAAATAAAAAAAAAAAAAACAAAAAAACAAAACAAAAAAAAAACACACTATTTGACATCTTTGCACCTTAGAGTGGTTGAGAACCAGCTTACCTTCCATTTCTAAGGTGTGATTTTATTCACATGGCATTAAGTTCATCAGGTGAATGGAAAAGGGAATATTTTAAACTTCAGATATACTAGGAAAGGAAGGTAGTGTCTTTTCTTCAGACAGTGTTTTCTTTCTGAAGATT
Organism: Noctilio leporinus; assembly: GCA_004026585.1. NCBI lineage: Eukaryota > Metazoa > Chordata > Mammalia > Chiroptera > Noctilionidae > Noctilio > Noctilio leporinus. The sequence continues at coordinate 16,898 of PVIW01016182.1, read as the reverse complement.
ATTTGGTTACAGGATAGCCTCGAGTATGTATAAAGGTTTAACCTAGCCATAGGTACAAAAGTAGAGAAGTTACCATTTACCAGCTCTGGGATTGTCACACAACTAGGCCCTATTACAATGATTAGTTTTAGCTCTTCACTTAGGAACCTGATGATACAAGTTAGGTTTTGAAAGCAGGGAATACATGTGTTTCTCCGTGTGTTTTATGCATTCCTTCCCTACAACAGCTCACTTGGTGTTTGAGTATCTTGGTTCTTGAGAGTTTAGCAGATTCTATTGTACTTGAAATGTTTTATTGGAGAATAATGATTATAACTCTGGCTTTAATCTACATTAATTATGAAAGCATATATTGAGTTATTTCATAGCATTTCTAATTTTGTGAATTACTTTGTTTTAAAAATAATTTTTGCCCTGGCTGATGGCTTAGTGGATAGGTGCCAGCCTACTGACCCAAAGGGCACTGGTTCAATTCCCAGCCAGGGCATATGACCACATTGCAAGCCAGGTCTCCAGCCAGGTCCAAAGCTAAAGGCACATGAAAGGCCATCATACACTGATGTTTCTCTCCCTCTCTGCCTTCCTCCCTTCTCCTCTCTCTAAAGATAATAAGTAAAACCTTTAAAACAATTTTCCCCATTAATGAATTTGTTTTATATTTTTGAAAAATATTGAATCATTTCAGAAGAATATTGAATCACTTTCAGAGGGTATGTTATTTTTATGTTTGTGAAATTTGGTTTTTTTGATTTTAAAGTATTTTCTTAGCATTGTGAATATTTTTCCTTCTTTCAAAGTTTATTAATAATATTCTGGGATTAAAAATCGTTTTTATGTATCCATAGAACTTCTTACCATATTAAAGACTCCCAATAATGACGTTGGTGTTGTGAAGGACCCTCCAAATCTACCAATTTGCAGAGAAAAGCTTAATAATTGAAACTGGACTATCTTTTTTTAATCACACAGAAAATAACCTGTGAGGCAGCGGTGCTTGCTTGGGGATATGTGTTTGTGTGTGTGTGAATATGGATATGGACATGAGTCAGGATAAGCCTATTATTTGAAATCAAGTTTGATACATATTCAACATTTAAAATAAGTTGTTAAGTGTCTACAGTATACTTAATACATAGGAAATAGGGGACGTAATTTTGAAATAGAGAAGATAGACATGATTCCTGATCCTTGAGAATTAAAATTTAAGTGCATAAAAAAAATGGTTCAAAATAAAAAAAAGTGTGGGTAAAAACCTGTATGTGAAAGCTAATAAAACAAGCATTACACTGACCAGTTTAATTCTAGGAGCAAGTGAAAAATAATGTAACATAATTTCACAATGTTATTTGCTTTATTTTATTATTTGTTTGCTTTTTATTTTCCCTTACATGTAAGAAAATATTCCAAAATTTGTTGCAGGTACTTTTGGAAAGAGACAATTCACACACACAAACATACACACACACACACACACACACTAAATTAGTTTCCAGGTGACCTTAAATTATTTTAATCAAGGCAATTATTTAATTGACTTATGAGCAAATGTGAATTGATGATGAAAACCAACAATGTCCAGTGCCCATTACTAAAAGTTTCCTTTGGTATTTGAAGATAATATGGGAAATATAGAAGTCACTGATTTCATTACAGTCAATTTAAATGTCTTTCCAATTCTATTTTCTATGCTTATCCAGTCTCTGTAATCAATAGAACTTCTAATGGAAATTATGAATTAGTTTCATAGAATCTTACTTTGATGAACAGTCTAAGGAAATGAATATGTGACAGAGCAGCATTAGGATATCACTGGCAGCTACTATCATACTGAAATGCTTAGGATGAGTTCAGTTTACTTTCACATACCTTCATGTTATCAAGGGAAAACAGCCAGTGGTTGAAACACCAGAGTAAATGTAGTTGAGTAACTGCACATCATTCTATTGAAGTATTATCTGTATTATTTCATGTAGAATTACAGATCATAGAACTGTAGTATAAGAGCAGCAAGGACTGATTGACTACTCAAATCCTTTATCCTTTTCTTTGTAGTGATAGTCTACATTGCCTAGGTCCCTTTGCTGTTGAGTGAGCCTGAGTGCTGGTGTTATAGCCTCTTTCCTGCATAGACCATTAAACACTGTGACAGTTTCCCTCATGCTTTTTCTCCACTGTCAACAGGATACAGGTGGAGATAAAGCCTGGTACAGCCAGAGATGAAGGAAGCCAGACTCCTGAATTACTTCAGGGAGGAAGGCCACCCTTCTGAAGAGAATACACACATGAGCAAGCAATACTTTATAAAACCATTCAAATTTTAGAATCTATTTATTATCAATAAATATTACCAGGCTGTCCTCACCTCAATCCAGAAAAATATCATTTTAAGGTTAATACTTATTGTTATTTTTACTAAATTCTGCAACTCAGAATTGGTGAGATCAGTAATCAAAACCCAGCTCTAAGTGGTAAGGAAATTTTTATTTGGTTAAGTCTAAATTTGCCACAATATTTGTAATATTCACAGTGGTCCTAAATTGAAAAAGGAATCAATACAAATGGCTATGATTAATTTATCAGGATTTTTATTTCTTTTATAATGTCCATATGTTTAGGCAGATAATATTGAACATTCTACCCATCAGTTAATATATTTTTAACAGGTCTCCTATTAAATACTGGAAGTGCCATGACCAAAGCAGACACGGCCATGCCTTCAGGATGTCTGCAACTGGGAGCAGAAAATAGGAAACAAATCACTGCTCTTTGTTCTATCAGAAACAATGTGCAAAAAAATGGTTAGTTTTCTAAAATTTGTTTACTTTTATGACCATAATAAAATGATAGATTCCACAAAATAGAAAGTAATATGAATTAATTAATGACTATAATTCATTTAGGAAATTAAGGCCTAAAGGAGGTGTTGGTTATTCTATATTCACTTATATTGTTATTATTTCATTGAAAAATATATTTAAACAGTGAAATCCTACTGCCCAAGTTATAATAATAAGAAAACTTGGGTATGCTGAACTGAAACATGTATTTTGCACAAACTATTTTACAAACTGATAATTTTCCAGTTCCTTAGTAAAACTTAAATATTATCAATAACTTATTCATATATGTTTTGAAATGTGAAGTATCTAGGGTTTAGCTCATAGATGTTTAGAATTACTTGGATAGTTCCTTGTTAATATTCCCATTTTAGAGTCAGGTCTTTACACATTACATCTTAGCTTTAGCACTGATTGGTTTTGATTGGTCTTGATTTTTTGGCCAGTGTATACAACTGCTCTATGACTCATTTTGTTTTGTTATTAATCCATGAGAATATAAACTAAGTCATGGCCAAAATTTTCATGATTATTTTTGCACCTTTTGCTTTTTACTCACTGTCACCAAATGGCTGCTTGTATCATTTGACATCATTTCTTCCTTCTACAGAAAGAAGAGGGAACTCTGTTTTAGTTATTCATATTTTTTCAAGAAGCAAAATTATGTTCAGGGAATTCCACATACCATAGTTTTGCCAGAAGTTTTTCACCTGTTTCCTGGTAGCTATAAGAATAATGTGAGCTGTATACACTATTATCCCAAATGAAATCTCAGCTCTGTCGAAATAAAAATACTTGGAGGATGGGCATTGAAGAAGCATATAGCAATGTCTGATCGATAGATCAAGGTATTGTCTTATAGGCTGGTGTGAGAATTAAATTTGTATACTGTAGTGCTCTAATCAGAGTAAACTCTCAATACATTGAGCTATTACTATTATTATATATCTGTTGATGAATGCTACAGTATATATTTTAATATTTAATGTTGATATAAAATACTTATATCTGGATATTCCCTAGAGCACATGGTAGGTTTTATACTTCCCTGTCTTCTTGAAATACAATCAATGAAACATGAGCAGAAGGTATGTGTTACTTCTGAGTGGAAACTTTTAAAGTTAATATATAACTTGCTAGCTATACTTTCATTCCCTGGCTTGGCAAATGAACACATTCTAGGTGGCAGATACTATGCGACCTTGGGTGTTGGGAAGAGGATGGTGTGGATGGAGCAGGATGTTCTCCTGCTGCTAAACCATGAAGTACCTACAGCATGAATAGGAAATAAAACTTATAGTTTCAAGACACTAAAATTTTGGAGTTGTTTATTAGTCGTAGCATAACCCAACCTATCCTGATTGACACATATATTTCATTATTTTGCAAAATAGGCCTTGATAGTTTTGCCCTTTGCAGGTGAGTTTATGGAGACTCAGAAGTTAATGATCTGCCTATAGTCACACAACTAAGCAAACATAGAATCCAGATTTGCACACTGGTTTTTATGTTTTCACAGGTCATACCAGTGAGGACTGCTGGCTGGCTTCAGGACAGTAATTAAAATGAAGAGGTGGCTTTAGAATGTGAATTTTCACTTTGTATTCATAAGACTTTGTCATCCCTAGACTTGATATTTCATTTCCTCACTGATAATTTTATAATGACTAAGACCTTTAATATTGAAAATTAAGATAAAAATAAAAAGGAATAAAACATCTTAGGATTTATGATTATTTTAATTTGTAAAAAATATTTTTCTTTACTCTTTTACCTATAGTTTAGAGACCATACTTCTTAAAATGCATTTTATAAAATGTTTTTATTAAATACTTTAAGAATATTATCATTAATGATTTATTATGTAACCTAAGCTATGTTCTTAAGTTTACACACATTATGCTAATTTTAAAATTATTGTCAACCATTAACTACCAAGCTAAATTACTACAACAAATAAATTAATCTTAAACCATCAAGTTTTCCTTGTATAATTATAAAGAACAGGAAGCAAAAGCAGCACTTATTTTTCTATGCAGACAGACTATTTTACCTTTTTAGGATAAGTGAGAACATCTATAGGGATTGAATACCATTACTGCCTTTTGAGTTTATTATTGCACATCAAACCTTTAAAGGATTAAATATTTATTGTTTTCTCAGTGTATCAAATTGTCTCCTCTCACATCTAATTCAGGAAGTGCTGTTTAGCTTTAATCAAAATTTTTATATTACCCAATGTCTGTTTTCTTTAAAAAAAAAAGGAAAAAATTTAAGATTTTATTTATTATTTTTAGAGAGAGGAGAAGGGAGAGAGGTAGAGAGGGAGAGAGACATTAGTGTATGGTTGCTTTGAAAAAGGACAATTTTTATACCTTTAATTGCAAATGATCTCTACTTGAATAGGACTCTCCGGAACAAGAGGGAAACTGATCATTCAATTAGCAATCATGTTGAGAACCTATGTGCCAGACATTGTTCCAACCACTGAGGGTGTGAACAAATATGAGTTGACCCTCTCCCTCAAGTGAATCAGTGAGGGGAAATTAGGTAAAAATTATCCTGCAATTTATTAAGGCTATCATTAAAGTACATGCCTGGGAAAATACCCATCTAGGCTTTACATGAAGATCTATGCAAAAGATGCCCTTTCTAGGATGTGTTGATTACCAATGGATAGGAAATCAAGAACATTTAGGGGAAGATGTATGTATCAAGGATTAAAGTTTGGTGGTATATCAACATGCTATATTCAGGAAAGTCTAAGATGATGTGTATGAATGGAACTTAGAATTCATGTAGAGAAATTATTATTAGTGATAAGATTTAACAAAAAGACTGGCAAACATAGAGTACCCCAATTATGGAAGGCACAAGATATATAAGAGTGGGCATAATTTTGCCTACAGGTAGTAGAGATCTGGGCTTTTAAAAATTATTTCCATGAACAGATTGACCATTTAAAATGTTTATTAACATTAGAATTTGTTGACCCTAACAACTGCAGTCTGTGGAACAATTTGAAGTCTTTTTCAAAACTTCAGATAAAATATAATGAGGGTAGAAACAATGAATATGGAGAAGAAGCATGGACAGGAGACATAAGAGATATAACTGAAAGATCTCTCTTATTTTTCATGGAGAAAAGAAGTGGTTAAGGATGAATCACATTTTTCTGACTTAGGTTACAGGGTGAGTGATAAGATAGCAAAAGAAAGAATGAACCATGTGGCTGGATAAAAGAAGAATTAGTTAAGTTTGACATATATTGTACTTGATATTCCTACTGAAAATTTGCGTTAGAAAATTGATTTTATAGGTCTGGTTATAATCATTTGGACCAGAAATATACACAGAGGTTTATTGTTTTAAATGTGGAAGTAGAATATTTGATCTGTATGTGACCACCAGTAGAGTGTATAGAATAAAAAGAGAAAATACAGAGCAAACATGTTTTAAAGTAACAGAGAAGGAGAGGAGAGAGTAGAAAACTAAAGAGGTTTGTATAGGTAGCAGGAGACCCAGCAGAGTGTATTCACAAAGGCTTAGGAAATTCCTGCCATTGTGAGCAGTCAGTAGTGTAGATGCTTCCCAAACAGCCTGTGATGATGAAAGATGAAATGGGACCTGTATACCTGGTAAAGGGAACTTACAAGTGCAAATATTATTTTTAAAGATTTTATTTATTTATTATTTTTAGAGAGAGGGGAAAGGAGAGAGGCAGGGAGGGAGAGAGACATCAATGTATGGTTGCCTTTAACTTGCCTCCAGCTACAGATGTGGCTGGAGACCTGGCTTGCAAAGTGGTTATGTGCCCTGGCTGGGAATTGAACCATTGACACTTGGGTTTGAAGGCTGGTCCTTATCCACTGTGCCACTAGTCAGGGAGAACAAGTGCAAATATTAAGAGCAATTTTAGTGCAGTGACTAAGCTAGACACCTGGGAGTGTTAGGGTAAAGGAGAGAAAATAAAAAAGTAAATAATTATTCTAAGAGAATAATTTTGTAGAGAACAAAAAGGCATGTTAAAATTGTCTTCAGAAAGATATATAGATTCAAAATAAAACATTATTTTACTTTTTATTTTTAATAGGAGATATGTGCATATATATGAAGGAAAGAAACCAGAAGAGAAAGTGTTTGAACTGTGTTAGTATTCTTGGCACAGTAAGAAGGATGGTGATTTAGAAAGGGACAGGATCTAAAGCTTGGATAATAGGATGTGAAAACATAGGGAAGAATTGTAAAGACTATTAAAACCCGTAAGTGTAGTGGCAGAACAATTAAGACAGAAAGTATTATCACCTTCATTGACTCTACATATAAAAGCAAAAATCATATACTACTATTAATTCAAAATAGACTATAGGCCTAAATTTAAAAGCTGAAACTATAAAAGTTCTAGGAGAACTTATAAGAGAATCTTTTTGACTTGAGGTTAGGCAAAGGATTTTCAGATGTAAAACCAAAAGTATGTCCCACAAAAGAGCAAAATGATAAATTGACTTAATTGAAATGAAAACGTTGTCTGTGAAAGACATGAATAAGACAATGAAAAGATCAGCCACAGACTGGGAGAACATACTTGCAAATCACCTTTTTTGATAAGAGACTTGTATTCAGAATATACAAATAATTATAAAAGAATACACAACACAATAAAAATTCAAAAATAATGGAAAAGACATTTCACCAGAGAAGATATATATTTTAGCAAGTAAGCACAGGAAAAGATTTTCAACACCATTGCCCTAGTATAATACAATTTTTTAAACACACTGGATACTACTATATACATATTAGAAAGTCTAAAATTTGAAAAGATTTAACATACTAATTTTTGGCAAGGATAGTAGCAACTGGAACTATCAAAGGCTGCTGGTCAGAACATAAAATGGTACAATTTTATAAAACAGTTTAGCAGTTTCTTTAAAAGCTAAACATATACCCATCATATAACACTGACATTTTAATCCTGGGTATTATCCAAGATTAAAAAAATAAATATCTGTAGCAATACTTGTAATAAATGTCTATGGAGTCTTTATTTGTAATATTCCCAACCAGAAACTAACTCAAATGTCCAGCAATAGATGAATTGATGGGAAAAAAATGATATATCCTTTCAATGAAATATTACTCAGTAATAAAAAAAGGAATGTATTGAAACAGCAACATTATGGAAAGACCTCAAAAAATTTATGCTCAGTTAAAGAAGCCATACCCAAAAGAGTATATTTATGTAGAATTCTAGAAAATCCAGTCTAACATTTAATGACAGGTAGCTATTGGTTGTCTGGTGTATTAGTTTGCTAGGGTTACTCAAACAAAATAGCACAGATGAGATAGTTTAAACAGAAAGTTATTTTCTGTTTCAGTTATCAAGTTATCAAGGCTAAAAGCCAGAGATCACATTGTTGGCAGGTTTGGTTTCATTCTGAGGTTTCTCTCTCTGGCTTGCTTTCTACTTGTGAACTCAGGTGGCCTTTCCTCTGTGCACATACAACTCCGGTATCTCTCTGTGTGTCCACATTTCCTCTTCTTACAAGAAAGTGGTCTGATTGAATTTGGGCCTACTTTAATGAGCTCATTGCTACTTGTCACCTCTTTGAAGGTCGTGCCTTCAAATATGATTGCATTCTGAAGTATTAGAGGTTAGGGCTTCAACATATTATTAGAATGTACTGGGACTTGGAGGACCTGAGCCACTGCCTGGGCTGAAACAAGGAGGGTCTGCATCACTAGCCATGCGCTGAATCTCAAGATTCCCTATTAACAGAGGTGACTAAGGCATAGCCACCAGCATCCTGCTAAGGACTAGTTACACCCCCATTGCTCCTTCCCCTCTCCCTTAATTAATTCCCAGAAACAAGGACCCTAAATCTCCTGATAGTCATCCCTAATCAGAGGATTTTGTTCTTTCAAAAACACCTATTCCTTGGGCTCTGGAGCCAACCGGCAGGGTGACCCATCCCCCTAGGGGTCTGCTCCATGCCCTTAGAAATCTATCTCTTCCCTTGGGGATGCTAGAACATCCCTCAACAAAGGCTTTGAACTGGTCCACCCAGCTCCTCCCTTCTTTTGGGCACAAACCTAGCACATATGAATCTTGGGAATGTATAATTCAACCCATGACATCTGGGGATGGGAGAGAGAGAGAACAATTGCACAGGGACAGGAGGGAATTTGGGAAAGATGAAGGAAGGTTTATTGTCTTGGTTGTGATGATAGATTCATGTGAGTTATACATATGTCAAAAATCAAATTGTATACTAGAAATGTATTCCGTTTATTATGTGTTAGGTGTGTATAAAAGATGTGCACTGAGCTCTTGTAATATTTGATACAGTAAAAGATTAAATTGTATCAATATCATTTTAACACAGCAGGATAAATTACAAGCCAATTGCCAAATATCAGCTATTTTCTTTTTTGAGTGATTTTGTAGCAAACATTTGTTAGTCAAAGATATACACACCCCTTTCTGAACTCAGATCTCAAAATGTGATTGTGAAAATGTTGCATAAGCTTAAAATATGAAGTGAGCAGTATTGTTATAAATCAGTTCAAAATATTTATTGTGTGCCCAATCAATGAAAATAATCACAAGACCAATTTCTAGGAGAAACACGACTCCAGCACTCAGGGAACCTAAGATGTAAGGGTGTTATTTTCTTGTATAAATCCCATGCATAAATCTCCTTTCAATTTAGATTAAATACTTCCCAAGACACACAACCTCTTAAAACAGCTCAGTCCAATTTGAGGACATGTCAATTTTCTGACTGCAATGAAGAACAAAAGGCAGGAATCAATGAAAATAGCTTTCACATAGATAATACAACCAGGAATGAATAATTGCTCAATTGTAACATAGATGATTTTGCTTAGAGACATTACTTTGGGCCAGCATGGTCTTAATCACATTGTTAAGAAATATTGCTTAATAATCTGGTGGGCTATTATTGATGGGATCAACCTTAAGTGCAAAACAGCAAACTATTGCATACTGAGGAAGCAGACATTTTTTCTTGACAAGTTTCATTCAAAAATAGATAAAAGATAGGGGAGGATCAGAGCACTCAGTGCCAGACAACATACTTATTTTAGATTATTTAACAAATATGAGGCAGGTTTTGTTTTCCATATTAATTTAGTCTACTATTTTTTCCATGTTAATAGAGACTATATGTAGCTGACACTAGATGGTATTATGGATTCTTCAATTGAACTGGTTTCCGACAATATGTAATTGGTGTGCAACACATGTGCAATATGAGATCAGTGCCTCCTAGAAAACAAAATATCTCTTTGTGAAATAAGGCTTAGGAAAATATAATACCAGTCTCTTCTAGTTTTAAACTTAAATGAATAGGTCTGCAACATTGATGGTGTATATACTCAAATACTAATATTTGCACTCTGTCAATAAAGTACTATTGAGAAAATTTTAAAAAGGAGCATAATAGGATAAGTGAAAAAAGAAATTGTGTTGTCAGTTGATGTTATGTTTAAAATGTTGCAGAAACAAGTTAATCTTTCTCTAAAACAATATAATGGAATACTAATCATCCATTTATTTTTTTATTTTAATGAGTTCTTCAAGTCAGAACTTTATTTTTCAAATGAATAACTAACATTTAAATGTAATGTTGAAGTTTGAAAACAAGACTAAACAAATAATTTCATTATTGACTAGGATATTATTGATAATAACATTTTGCAGCCACATTGTATTGAGAAGCTTGTGATATCAAAAACATTCATCTCTACTACAGATATTTGGCTTACTTGTTATCTTGCCTGGACAACTCTTCATTTGCATTTTCACTTCAAATATGATCTGCCCACTCCTAGCCCATTGGCTTAGTTGGTTGGAGCCTCATCCTGTACAACAAAAGGCTTGATTCCAGGTCAAGGCACATAGCTAGGTTGCAAGTTCATCCCCAGTTGGGGTGGGTATGGGAGACAGCCAATTGATGTTTCTTTTTCATTAAGTGAATCCCATTATGAAAATGCATTTCTCATAGAACTAAAAGTAGTCCATTATGCCATAATTACCTTGGAAATATGCGCTTGCTGTAAAATATAAACTTTTTAGAGCTAAGGACAGTATCTTGCTTACTTTGTGTAGGTGTTCTTTTCTTTTCTTTTCTTTTCAATTTTGTTTATTTATTTTAAAAAATGGAGGAGGGAAGGAGACAAAGAGGGAGAGAAACATCAATGTGTGGTTGCATCTTGCATGCCCCCAACTGGGGACCTGGACTGCAACCCAGGCACATGCCCTGACTGGGAATCTTGCCAGTAATTCTTCCATTTACCAGCTGGCACTCAATCTACTGGCGCAGGCTGATTCAGGGTTATTAATAGAAGATAAACAGTAAGCCTTCAATTAATGTTCATAAATTGACCTTCTTAAAAAAATAAACACTTATGACAGAAATTTTGAACAAAGTTCATACTTACTATTCTATGAAGTAAGACTTTGAGACTATAAAAATTATTTTTCATTCTGTATTCATAGACAATAGGTTTTATGATGAAGAATCTGTAGTTTAATAGAAAATTTATTTACAAACTCTTCAATATATTCAGATAGTAAACTCCCAGAAATCAGGACTCTTATTCAAGACCTATATATTTCCATAAAATATTTTCTATATTTCTGAATAAGCTTTTTTCAAAGGCAATTAAAAGTGGTCATTTTCCAAGTGGCCATTTACAACAACATATAGGAGAGCATGTTAGGGTACTAATTAAGCTTTGGCTGTAAATTAATTCAGGCAGCTGAAATTTCAAAGGGAAATGGCAGCAGTTTTATCATTTAAAAAAAATGTATAAGGTAGAAAATTGCCACTTCTTGATTAGATATTCATAAGAAACAGGGTCCAGAAGAATGAGAGATTCCATAGCTAGTGGCTGTGGTAATTAACCAGAAGCATTGAGATGTTAGGACAACTAGAAGTCCAGTGTTATCTAATGGAATATCTAATATTAATATACTTTTAACAGAAGTCAGCATATGTTTGCTGTAAAGGACCAGAGAGTAAGTATTTTCAGATTTGCTAGCTATAAGATTGCAGTTACACTATTCACATATATCACTACTACAAAATAGCCATCGATGATAAATAGACAAATGAAGTGGCAAGATTAGACCCTTGGACTGTATTTTGCTGGCCCATGGTTAATAAAGTATATTTATTTAAAATAAATAAATAAACATTTATTTATTTTAGCAGTTCCATATAAAATAATGGATTTAAATATGTTGATAGATGTTAAGTATTAGTAAGACAATGATCAAACTTAAACTTAAGCAATTATATATTACACTTATTTTAACTCTTACAAAGACTTTATGAAGTATTTTTCAAACTTTCCAGTCTGAATTAACCTCTTTTCTTTTCTCTTATTCATATCATGCACCCTTTGCCACAATATATTTTTATAGATGTCAAATTTTTTACATGTATTTTCCCCTACTAAAGTGTAAACTCTTAAATTAGAGATTATATAGTATTATTTTTATTTCAAAAATTTGAAATATAAAGAGCATATTTTAATATAATATTCTGTGAAGTCCCAGATTCATGTAATTGCCCTTTAGTATCCATTGAAGGATACATAACAAAAAAGGTATGAATTTAAAGATGTTTCAAATAAATTGTATTTAATTAGTTATACCTAAAAGCACTGAAAAAGACAAAATATTATCTGAAAAGTATTTATTCAGTTGATAAATACTACTTGGTGTAATTATGTATTGTGTGAAATTTGCAAAATCCCACACACAGTACACTAAGATAAGACAGACCTACTCTTACAGTGTTAACTGTAAATACAATGTTCCCAATAATTGTTGGAAATACTTCCACAACACAGTTTATAGTATGTGTCTATCTAGAGTAATGTTTATACACTGAAATATTAAGCATCAACCAAAAGAAATAAAGGCGAGGCCACATATAAATACAAAAGTGTTTTTAATATAATAAAAAATTTGAAATATTAGAAATGTCTAAAGACATTAGAAAGCATGTAGAGTGTTAAACTGAGACAAGGAGTATGGCTAAAATGAAACTGCAGAATAAAATCAAATAAAAGAATGTATATAATCTTGGATTGTGAGGAGTTGAGTACTTGGAATCTCCTGTGGATTAAGTCGGTATATAAAAAGGACTCACTGTATCTACTTGAGGACTGGGTAGAGATTGAAAACAGTTGTTTCAAGGTTAAAATAATCTTAGACCATCTGGAGTAGTATTTCTGTTTTCTTAAGTTTATAATGAAATAAGGTAAAGATTTGAGAATAAGGCTAGTAAGCTAAATAATGTCAATACTAATTTTATATAGAGTCAGAATAATCTGTGTGTTTATTATTTAATGTCTGGCATTTATAAAGAGAATCTAACATTTTAATCTTGAAATATGTCTTTGTATGTGATGTGAATTTAGAAAAATAAAACTAAATGTATAAATTATTTAAATGTTTAAAATAAGTTTATTCACTACATATTTAATTCATTAGCTTGGTGAAGGTTTGATCAAGGGCTTATAAATGTCTTCCATTTTTAGGTTCTATTTTTTCAGGCATTCATAGAACTCAAAAAAGAAAATCAAATATTTTAAAATATTTAAGAAAATTTGCTCAATTTTATAAATGATATTAAACATTCAAGAAAAAATTTAACCTGAGATAATACAACTTTGTTTAAATAATAAGTAAAGTATATTTTATTCAGAAATATCAACAGTTAAAATTAAAAGTAGATAATATTCATAGATTGAAATCTTAAGAAAAATAAGGTTCAGGCTTATTTAAAATGGAGGCATAGGTAGATTGCTTTGTCTTCTCACACAACCATAAGAAAGATAACAAATACCTCAAAACAAAAAACAACCATAACTTCCAGAAAATAGAACTGTATGGAAGTCCAACAACCAAATATTTAAAGATGAAATATTCATTCAGACAGGTAGGAGGGGTGGAACTGGGGACCTGGGCATGGAGGATGCAGTGTGTTGAGGCAAGGTAGTGGTGGCAAGGCAGTGGCTGAGGTGGGCAGAGCTAGTGGTCCTGCATTCATGTGTAATGGATAAAAGCTAGGAAAGACAACTGGGGAGCAATCCCAGCCCCAGGTTAGAACCTGCAGTTCACAAGGTTCCAGCATCAGAAAAATAAAGCCTCATAGCTTTTGCCTATGGAAACCAGTGGTAGTTGGAGCAGTGGAAGAAACTGCTCATGTCTCAGGGGAATCAACTTGTTTAGAGGGCCCCCATGGACCTAGAACATCTACAAACCCACTCTGAGAACCCTCTCCAGGGCAACAGCTAGAGGGCTGCCAGTCACATATAGGAAGCAGATGAAATGACTAGAAAAGGAGCAAGTACCAAGTGAGCAGCATTGTTCCCTCTCAAAACCCTCCCCCATAAACAGCACCACAAAATAGTGAAATGGGTCACCCCATTCTGGTGAATACCTAAGGCTCTGTCCCTTACAATGTAACAGGTGTGGCAAGTCCATTTAATACATAGAAGTAAACACAGGGAGGCTGTCAAGTTGAGGATACAAAGAAGTATGACCCAAATGAAAGAACAGAGCAAAACTCCAGACTAATCAAAATGGAGATAACCAACCTATCCAATGCAGAGTTCATAACACTGGTGATAAGAATGCTCATAGAAATTATTGAGTACAACCACAAAATAAAGGATGAAGTGAAGGTTATACAAAGTGAAATATATATATATATATATATATATATATATATATATATATATATATATATATATTTTACAGGAAATTATACACCAAATACTTTCTAAATCCAAAATGAATGAATAATTTGTACTGCATGTAAATGAGTATCCTACTTCTTCATATACTCAGTACTTATAAGAGCTGAACAGGCAATTATTTAAAAGCAAGTTCTAATATGGACAAATCATGACAATCCTTTTTTCCTCTTTTTCATCTCACTTCCCATATTAAATGTACACAAACACAGCATACACATGTTAAACTTGATCCACCTTCATGTGAATGTAAGAAATTAGTCAAATATGTGTGCAGTCCTCATGTGTTTGCTTTTAAAATCAATTTGTAAATAGGACACAAAGGAAAATATACTGTCTAGTTTTATGAATAAAGATGATGTACAGCAATCATTGGCTACCCTGATATAAAGTAAGAAATTTGAAGTCATGAGTCAACAACTGTTCATTGAGTTCCCAGAGTTCTCTTACAAAATAGAAAGTTACAATTTCATCTACCCAATCCTATAACAGTAGCAAAAAAGATTTCTAAAAACATATACCTGTGTTGCACAGAATTTTACCTAGAAAGTTACTATCTTATTTCCAAACATTATTTACACTTAGAAACTTTCCAAAGTGAACATACATGTTCATATATAGTAACAATGATATTTGTTAAAACAAATCATCTCAATTGTATGAATATTTTTCTTCACGTAAAATGAGAAAAGGTGGAATTAGAAGCCAATATTGGGGGAAATTCTGGAGAGCATGAATATACTCCTCTATTGTAGAAATGGCCATGAAGGCTGAGGGAGAGAATGAGCTCCCTGCCAGAGTGTTGAAGGGGTACCCCCAAGGTACACAAGAAACCATGTAGCAAGGGTTGGAAATTAAATAAGAAGAAGGCAGTTGATGAAATCTCTGTTCAGCCAATACCCTACTACTAAGCTAACAAAGCAGAGATTTCACAGGCTACACGATACCAAGAACTCAGAATTAACAAAATTAGTTAAGACAAGTCATTAAACAAGCAAAGAACAGCATTAATAATAAGAACAAGCAGCAAGAATGCCTAAACCTGTGGAATGGAGGGTCTGATGGACAGAGTATCCATGTTATATTATTGGTATGTCCAATTTTCAATGAAAAATCATGAGAAATTAAAAGAAACAAGGATGTGAACTGCCTCTGCCTCTTCTTTAAAGAAAAGCTAGGCCACTCAACAATGGAAAGGTAAAGGTAAAGGTCAAAACCTTTAAAAGGAACAAAGGATCTCATTTTATGTTGGAAGGAACTTGAATGTGACTTAGATTCTTAGATTTCAAAGAAAATTGACTCAAGGACTGTTAAAACAAAACAATATTAAACCATAAAAGCTGTTTATTTAAAATACTCAGGCTATTAATTTGGATGTATTAATTTATAATGAAAATTTTGAAAATAAACAATGTGGAAAAAGAAAAATATCTGTTGTCAGAATTCAGTGCATTATCTTGTGTTTAACGTACTGTTGAAGGTGGTTTGAGCACACCTATGCTTTATTTTGCTTGCTTTTATCTCTTAGAAAAGACAGAGTTATATAAAATTGATCTGAATCTGCACTTAGTGAATAAAATCATTCAGCAAGAAAATTCACCAAACTGACATACTGTGCCATATAAAATTATAACACTCCCAAACAAGCTAAATACAGCTGAAGAAGAAGTTATTTTATTTTAGTATTTTAAAAAAGATTTTATTTATTATTTTTTAGAGATGGGAAGGGAGAGAGGCAGAGAGGGAGGGAGACATAAATGTTTGGTTGCCTTTTACCTGACTCCAATTACAGACCTGGCTAGAGACCTGGCTTGCAACCTGGTTATGTGCCCTTGCTGGGAATCAAACCAGCGACCTTTGGGTATGCATGCAAGTGCCTTATCCACGGTGCCACAAGCAAGGACCCTCTTTCTATTTTGTGCATCAAGTTATTTTTAATTTTAAATTATTATTATTATTTTAAATTTAATTTAATTGTTGTTGTATTATATCCATCCCCTTTTGCTCCTCTATGCCCCCTCCCCATCCACCCAATCCCCCCCAAAGTCCATGTCCATGGTTCCTTTTTTTTTTTTTAAGATTTTATTTTATTATTTTTAGAAAGAGGGGAAGAGAGGGAGGCAGAGAGGGAGAGAGACATCAATGTATGGTTGCTTTTCACCTGCCTCCAGCCACAGACCTGACTGGAGACCTGGCTTGCAACCTAGTTATGTTGCCCTGGCTGGGAATCGAACCTGCGACCTTTGGGTTCACAGGCCGGCA
>PVIW01016181.1:0-17444 GCA_004026585.1 Noctilio leporinus | reverse complement strand
ATTTTACCTTCACCATTCACCATTGGCTTTTCTATTATGACACATCTTGAAGTTGGCTTCTTCACATTCACATGTTTGGGAGTCTCTGTGTTTCCTGGACATTTATGTCTCTTTTCTTCACCAAATTAGGGAAGATTACTTTCAGTAATTTTTTGAATAAATTTCCAATGTTTTTACATTTCTTTTCTACTTCTGGCACCTCAATGATGCAATTGTGGGAATGCTGAAGTTGTCCCACAGGCTGCTTACAAAACCCTCAATACTTATTTATTCTTATTTTCTTATTTTTCCTTATAGTCCACACTATTTACTTGCTTCTGGGCTTCATCCACTCAGATGTTGTAGGTATTATTTTAAAATTTCCATTAGTAAAAACTTTGTTTTACCAAATTCCTTAAGCATCATTATAATCAGGGCTTTACACTGCATGTGATAGATTGCTTGTCTTCATTTTGTATAATTTTTCTGGAGTTTTGACCTGTTCTTTCATTTGGGCCATGTTCCTTTTTCTCCTCATTTTGGCATACTTCCTGGATTTGTTGCTCTGTAGTAGGTAGAGCTGTTACAACTCCCTGTCTTGGTAGTGTGGCCTAATATAGTCGGTGTCCTACAGACCCAGTAATACAGCCTTGCCTCTCATAACAGCTTAGTTCGCAAGATGTGTCATTCATGTGGTCTGAGTACACACTCCTCTTGTAGTTGAGCATTGATTGCTGAATGCAAGTCAATGAGAGAGACATGTTCCAGCCTGTCAGGTACAAGAAGTGACTGTGATCACTGACCTCCCACCTTCTCTCTTCCAGGAGGGTCAGCTGTGCAGAGGCAGGATGTTGGTGCTCAGACATGATCTGTAGCTGTCCACTAACTGCTATCTCTGGGGTTTCAGTCCAAGGTCAGCCCCCATCTGTGTTCTGCCCAGAGCCACCCTTCATGAGCTAAAAAGCAATCTGCAGATGGCTGTTAATTATGCTGGGCTTGGAGGTTCCTGGCTAATCTAAACTGTGAACCTAGGCTACTGCTGCTAGTGCCCAGGCTGTGACTGCTTAGCAAGAGGTACAGAGTATTTTAAGTTGTGAAGCATGAACATAGACCAGCCATTCATATGAAAAATTGTTAAAATCTTGGGTGGGCCTGTAACTTGAGTGGGATGTAACCTCACAGGATCTCCAGGTAGGGCAGTACTAGTCATATTGATAGAGTCTGAGATATGGTACCTGCCTGCTGGCTCTGTGGATCTGTGGAGGGAGGGTTAGAAGAGAAAAAATGACCTCCTCTTACACTTCTTTTAGGGAGAATGTTGCTCACCACCTCCAGCCTTGATGCCAGACACCAATTCCTCCATTATTGCCACTGATGTCTTTGCCTTTCAAATTGCTACCTAATTGCTGTAACTCAGAGATATCAAAACTGAGTAAGTTTTCAGTGTGGGTTATTTAACAGGATCCATCTGGAACTTGAGAAGTTTTTTTCCACCAACTTAGTTCTTTCAAGATTTTGCAACCAGAAGTTAAGGTGACTTATCTTACCAGTACTGAAATGCTGGGTCATGGGGGCTGGTGTTGAAGTGGGAATACTTGCTTTCAAAATAATTCCCCCAAATTTTTACACCACATATGAATATGGGACCAGCATGTTCCATGTCTCCTCCCCATCTACCAGTCTGGATAGATGTGGTTTACTTAATTCTATAGTTGTTGGACTTCCATTCAAATCAATTTCAAATGATTGCGAGTTATGGTTGTTCTATAGTTTACTCTTAGTTTTCTGTGGTTGTGCAAAGAGGTAAGTTGTGTTTACCTGTGTCTACATCTTTGGTGACAATTATTGAAGGTGTTTTTTGCCATTGGCACACAATAATTCAATTCTTCCAGGGACTCCCCCAATGTGTTCCCTCCTTGGCATGAGGTTGGCAATTTCTGACCTCCCTGCAGAGAAGGTGTCTGATGTGGCTTATCCAGGTGCACCTCACCCTTATTCTTACAGGACAGACATAGATGTGGTTTTGTGGCCACACCAGAATCATTCTTAGACCTGGTCCTGAGCCTTTTTTGGCTGGGATGCACCCAAAGCTGAATTGTCTTTGCAGTTGTTCCTTTCCCTCAGTGTCTCTGAGATTCTCCTGTATATGTTCTATATTTACATTAACTGAATTTATACTAACTGAATGTTACAGACCCAACAAAACACAGTAGAGTGGGTAATTCTTATAAAAAGGAATTTGAAGTCACATAGTACATTTTGCTTTATCTGTGAAAAGCAGATTATCTATCTTAAAAAAATGATTCAGAACATTGTGAATCTGAAAATGGAAACCTCCCTGCATTACTGTTTTGAGTTCATATTCTGATTAATTTGTAGTTGAAATGCTGTCAAAACAGTCTTCTACTCCATGCACCCCCACTGGCCCATAGGCTCCCACCAAGATTTGAAGTCCTGCCACTGCACCACTGGGGAGAGGGTGGCTCATTGCCCTGGCAGGGGCTGGGGGTAGACCCAACCCTGCATACCTCCACCGGCCATCAGGCACCCACAATGACTTGAAGTTCTGCCACTGTGCCACCAAGGAGAGGGCAGCACGGAGCCCTGGCAAAGGAAGGGGCCCAGCTCCTCGCACCCACAACAGCCACAGGCTCCCACAAAATCTTGAAACTGTGAGCCAGAAACTTGCAGCTGATGCAACTGGAGCACCCATTGAAGGCAACAGAGGCCTCCTCAAGGACCTGGAGAGGGAGGAATAGCGTTAGCCTGCAGGCTCCATTGTGGACCCTCTGGGGATCCAGGCACACATTGCAAAGGCAGTGGTGAAAAACTCAAAGACCTGGAATGCTTAGAGGGTTAGCCTTAGCCCCGGGGAAGCCAGGTGCTGTTAGCGGACAGGCGTTACCACCTCTGGGAGCTATAGGGGTAGGACCAGCCATCACAGAAACCAGCAAGGTTGCAGGCCACCCCACATTGAAGCCAGGTGTTCATCACAGGCAGGAACCTCCTCCAGGGGAAGGAAGGGGAGGATCAGCCATAGACACCACAGAAATACCCTGCAGGTCTTCACATCGAGTCAGTGAGAGAAGGGAGGGCCCCAAAACACCAGTAACACAGAAACCCAGCTAGGCTACTGGAGGCCCAGCCTACCTGGGGGCTGACACTCAGAATCAGCCCTGACTGTGACAACCATAGGCCCTGCCACTCCAAAACGACACAGCTAGACTGTAGACTGCAGAGACCTGACCAAGAAAAAGAGACAGACTAAGGAAATGGGTAGCTGCTAATCTCAAATATCTCAGTTACACTGAGACCTCCATGAACTATTAATTCCTAACATATCCTTTTCAAAAGTTACTTCCAACCCTCACAATTAATGCATTTTAAGTAAATACTGTTTTTTACCATACTGTATCCCAACTCACATATTTTTACTCCTTCCCTTTCTCAAGCCATGTAAATACCCAACACTCTCCTCCTACACTTGATTTAAAGTCTACTCACTCTCCTGCTATAACTCATTCCCAGCCCTCAATCTAAGTTTTCTGCCCATCCTGAGACACCCAAACCATTTCTTTATCTTTTATTTTTATTTTTTCTGGTAAAAGCACACAGGTTCAGGTTCAACCTGGACAAATCAGGGATCATTAAGGATTCACAGAAAGGTAGATGCAGCAACTACATATATATAGGCTTACACTGTTCACTCGTACTTGAGGCTTTCTGATTCTCTCACTCCTCATTTCTATAGAATAGATAAGTTGGTTTTCTCTCTCATATTCCTGATATCTTTGCTACTCTTAATAACCCTTCAAAATTATCTATACTTTAGTCAAATTAATCATTTTTCCCCCTCATACAAAAGTCTTAACATATCCGCATCCCTATTAAGACTGGCTCAGTTGCAGCTGAGGGTGTGATTAACAGTGGGGGTTACCTTGGAGGGTATGGGTATATAGTTTCATAGGCCATCGAAAGGAGGATTAAAGGAGAAAGATATAGTTGAAGGTCTGGTTATTTTGCCTGGACTGGTGGTTCGGTTTTAGGAGCAGCTCAAAAACAGTGTATGAGAAAGGATAGAAGGAGTGTCTATCAATCAGCCAACTGGAAGGAAAGAAGCAACAAACACAACCAATCCAAAATACAACCAGACAGCCCAAGTTAACAACATAAAGGTTGCCCTAAGAGCAACAAGTGGGGAAAATCTAGGATACTTCAACACTGAACTCCACAAATATCCTAAGACAGAAGGGTGCTCCACAAGGGCAGAAAAGCAAAGCAGATTAATCCAAGATAAAAATATATATATATATATAACAACAACAGACACCCAAAATGGGGGGGGGGAGGGGATCAGTTCACCACCAAAGGAATGGAAGAATTCTCAGGAAGATCGCTAAATGAAACAGAGTCAAATAAACTATCAGGTATGGAATTCAAAAGGATGATGATAGAGAAGCTCAAGGAGCTAAGCAGCTCAAAGAAAACTATAAACAACTCCAAGGGAACTACAAAGAACTCCAGGGAAGTTACAAGGAACTTACTGAGAGCTACACCAGCATCAAAAAGGACTTAAAAAAGCACTATGAGTAAGAACCAGGGGGAAATGAAGAATACAATTTCTGAATTGAAGAATACAGTAGAAAAAATCAACAGTAGGCTAGAGGAAGCAGAGGACCAACCAGATTAGCGAGTTGGAGGACAACATAGAGAATAATCCAACACAGCACAAGAGAATGAAAGAAGGCTGAACAAGAATGAAGAGGTTTTAAGAGAGCTGCAGGACAACATGAAATGGAATAAGATTCATATCATAGGGATACCAGAAGAAGAAGAGAAACAAGGAATGGAAAACCTGTTCAAAAAAGCAGTGATAGAAAATTTCCCTAACATGATGAGTGAAAACGTAACTCAAGTTCAGGAAGCACAGAGGGTCCCAATGAGGATCAACCCAAACAGACCCACTCAAAGACACATTATAATGAAAATGGAAAATTTCAAAGACAAAGAGAGAATCCTAAAAGCATCAAGAGAGAAACAGCAAATAACATATAAGGGGTCCTGATAAGGTTGTCAAATGATTATTCAACAGAAACACTTCAAGCCAGAAGAGAATGGCAAAAAATATCCCAAGTAATTGGAAACAAAGGCCTGCAACCAAGATTACTCTACCCAGCAAGGCTCTCATTCAAAATGGAAGGAGAAATAGGAGTTTCCCTGACAAAAGAAGACTAAAAGAATACAACTCTAACCAAACCGGCATTGCCAGAAATGCTAAATGGTCTACTTTAAAAGAAAAAAATGAAGAAACAGAGAGAAAGAGAGGTACAAAGTGGGAAAATGGAATTAAGTAAGTACCAATAAATAATAACATTAAATGTAAAAAGATTAAATGTGCCAATCAAAAGACATAGAGTAGCCAAACAGATAAGAAGGCATACTGTCTTCAAGAGACCCACCTCAGAACAAAAGATTAATACAGATTGAAAGTGAAGGGATAGAAAAATATATATCAAGCAAATGGACATGAAAAAAAGGCTGGAGTAGCAATAATTATTTCAGACAAAATAGATTTTATGATGAAGGCCATAAAAGAAATCTAGAAGGACGTTTCATAATACTTAAGCAAAAAATCCATCAAGAAGAAATAACTCTGATAAATATATACGTACCCAACCTAGGAGCTCCAGAATATATAAGGAAAATCTTGGAGGACTTCAAGAAAGATATAGACAGCAACATACTAATAGTAGAAGATTTTAATACCCCACATTCAAAAATGGACAGGTATTCCAAACAAAAAATCACTAAAAATGTTGTGGCATTGAACAACACTCTAGAGAAAATGGGCCTGACTGATACATACAGAACCTTTAACATAAAAAAGCAAAATACACATTATTTTTAAATTCACATGGGACATTCTCTAAGATAGACCACATGGTAGGACACTAGACAAGCCTTCGCAAATACAGGAAAATTGAAATCATACCAGGCATCTTCTCAGATCACAATGGATTGAAACTAGAAACCAATCTCAAGAGAAAAAATAAAAAAATACTCTAACTCATGGAGACTGAATAACATGCTTTTAAGTAATGAATAGGTTAACAATGAAATCAAAGATGAAATCAAAAATTTCCTGGAAACAAATAACAATGAACAAACAAGAGTCCAAAACCTATGGGACACAGCAAAGGTAGTCCTCAGAGGGAAACTTATACCATTACAGGTCTACCTAAAAAAGTCACAAGAAGTTTACAAAAACGACCTAACCATAAAGCTACAAAAACTAGAGGAGCAACAACAAACAAAGCCCAGAGCAAGTAGAAGGAAGGAAATCAAGATCAGAGCAGAACTAAATAACTTAGAGACTCAAACTATGATTTGCAGAATCTCCAAGTCCAGGACCTGGTTCTTTGAAAAAAAAAACCAAATTGACAAGCCTCTATCTAGACCCATCAAGAAAAAGGAAGAGAGGACCCAAATAAACAGAATCAGAAGTGACGGAGAAGAAGTCACAACTGATACTTCAGAAATACAAAAGATTGTAAAAAATTATTACAAACAACTATATGACAAGAAATGGACACATTTCTGGAAATATATAAACTACCAAAACTGAATCCAGAAGAAGCAGAAAGTCTGGATAGGCCAATAGCAACTAGTGAAATTAAAGAAGTAATCTAAAATCTCCCAAAGCACAAAAGTCCCAGACTGGATGGATACACAGGTGAATTTTATGAAACATTTAAAGAACAACTAACTCCTATCCTTCTTAATCAATACCAAAAAAATCCAGGAAGAGGGAAGACTCCCTCTTTATTCTAATCCCAAAACCAGGTCAAGACACGACTAAGAAAGAAAACTATAGGCTAATATTTCTGAAAAACATAGATGTTAAGATTGTCAACAAAATATTGGCAAACCGAATTCAGCAGTACATTACAAAGATCACACATCATGATCAAGTGGGTTTCATCCCAGGGATGCAAGGATGGTACAACATTATAAATCAGTAAATGGAATGCACCACATGAACAAATTGAAAGACAAAAAACATATGATCATATTAATAGATGCTGAAAAAGCATTTGATGAAGTACATCAACAATTTATGATTAAAAAAAAAAAAAACCCCTCAGCAAAATGGGAATAGACGTAGCATACCTCAGCATCATAAAGGTCATATAAGAGAAACCTGAATCCAACATCATACTTAATGGGCAAAAACTAAAAGCTTTCCCCCTAAGATCAGGAACAAGACAAGGCTGTCCACTTTCTCCACTTCTGTTCAACATCATCATGGAAGTTCTAGCTATAGCCATCAGAGAAGAAAAAGGGATCAAAGGTATCCAAATTGGAAAGGAGGAAGTCAAAATGTCATTCTTTGCAGATGATATGATAGTGTACATACAAAATCCGATTGGCTCCACCAAAAATTTACTTGACCTAATAAGCAAATTTAGCAAAATAGCTGGATATAAAGTCATTATGCAGAAATCTAAACCATTTTTGTATACCAATAATGAAACATCAGAAATAAAAGTGAGAAAACAAATCTCATTTCTCATAGCAACAAGAGAAATAAAGTACCTAGGAATAAACTTAACTAAGGAGGTAAAATACTTGTACTCAGAAAACTACAGAACATTTAAGAAAGAAATAAAGGAAGATACAAATTAATGGAAGCATATACCATGTTCGTGAATGGGAAGAATCAACATCATTAAAATGTCCATACTACCCAAAGCAATCTATAGATTCAATGCAATCACAATTAAAATACCAATGACAGACTACACAGAAATAGAAAAAATACTTCAAAAATTTATATGAAGCCAAAAATACCCATGAATAGCCACAGCAATCTTGAGAAAGAAGAACAAGGTAGGAGGAATCAAAATACCAAACTTCAAACAATACTGCAAGGCTACTGTCATCAAAACTGTCTAGTACTGGCAGAAGAATAGACATATAAATCAATGGAACAGAATAGAGAGCCCAGAAATTAACCCAGGACTTGAATTAATATTCAACAAAGGGGGAAGGAACATAAAATGATGTAAAAACAGTCTCTTCAACAGGTGATGTTGGGAGAACTGGACAGCAGCATGCAAAAAGATAAAATTAGACAACCAACTTACATCATACACCAGAATAAACTCAAGATGGATAAAGGATTTAAACATAAGCACTGTCACCATAAAGGTCCTGGAGAAAAATATAGGCAGTAAACTTTTGGATATCCTATGCCAAAATAGTTTACCCATATTTCACCAAGGGTAAAAGAAATAATAGAACAAAACAACAAATGGGGCTATATCAAATTGAAAATTTTCTGTTCAGCTACAGAAAACACCAGCAAAATTTAAAGAGAACCAACTGTATGGGAAAACATAATTGCCAATGATACCTCAAACAAGGGTTTGATCTCAAAAATATATAAAGAGCTAATGCAACTCAACAGCAGGGAGACAGACAGCCCAATTATAACATGGGCAAAAGATCTGAAAAGACAACTTACTGAGGAAGATATACAAAGGGCCCAGAGGCATATGAAAGAATTCTCAACATCACTAGCCATCAGATGTGCAAATTGAAAACACAATACCACCTCACCCTGTCAGGATGACAATCATCAACAAATCAACAAACAATAAGTGTTGGCGAGGATGTGGGGAAAACAGAACCCTGATGCACTGTTGGTGGGAATGCAGGCTGGTGCAGTTATTATGTAAAACAGTACGGAGTTTCCTTAAAAAACTGAAAATGGAACTGCCCTTTGATCCAGCAATTCCACGACTAGGACTATACCCAAAGAATCCTGAAACACCAATTCATAATAACCTATCTACCCCTATGTTCATAGCAGCACTATTTAAAATAACCAACTGCTGGAAACAGCCTAAATGCTCATCAGTGGAGGATTGGATCAAAAAACTTTGGTACATTTACACAATGGAATACTACACAGCAGAAAGAAACAAGCAACTCCTACACTTTGCAACAACATGGATGGAACTAGAAAGTATTATGCTTAGTGAAATAAGCCAGTCAGTGAAAGACAAATACCATATGATCACACTCATCATAAGACAATAATGAACACAACAAACAACAAGCAAAACAGACCCAGATATATGAATACAGTGAATAGGCCTTCATTGGGCAGGGGGAAGAGGGTGGAGGGAGGTTGGAGGAAGAAGCAAAGCAGGGGAGCAGTATAGACAAGAACCTAGTATGGAAGAACCATGGACATGGACAACAGGTGTGACTGATTTTGTGGGGAAGTGGGTGGGTGGGGAAGGGAAGAGAGGGGAGTAAAAAGGGGATGGATTTAATAAAACAACAATAAAATTAATTTTAAAAAACAACAACAAAACCCAAACAAACAATCTTCTTACCTACTGAACATGAACTTTCTGTTCTTTGACCTCTTCTGCTGGTTGAGGATTGAATTACTAGTGTATTCACTACTGGTGACATGAAAGATCTCTCATTTGAAACTCCTTACTTTTATGACAATTTAGTCTCCTTTTGAAGCAGTTGTGTATTTGGGGAGGGCACAAGACCAAATGTGGGGAGCAGTTTTTAACAGACACGAGTCCTTATAATAGTCACACTCTGAAGCCATGTTCTTCAAGATACCACCCAACCCCAGTGTTTCTTATATAGTAGCAGCACATGCAAATGGTCTGATGAAAAGTAATCATCCTCAACCCTGCACCTCTGGGTCAGGAGCCCAGTCTAGGATTCCCAGGTATTTCTAGTGTCTAGTCAGGACAGAACACAGGCCACTCAACATGAGTCTAGTTGCAATTTTTAAGATGTAATTTATAGAGAATGAGAGACACTGAGGATGTGAATGGATATGACTGTGAAAATCAGTCAATGGCTGACAGTTTCTTGACTTGACCTCATTGCATTTGCAGATGTCCATTGGGAGGTGCAGCTGGGGGAGTCTAGAGGAGACTTGTCACAGCAGACTATCCTTCATGACTTCTGGATTCACTTCCAGTAGCTTCTGGATAAGGTGGGCTGAGCAGGCTCTGGGAAAAGGGCTTAAGTGTATCCCCGTCTTAAATGGGGATGGAGGTACCATATACTACATCAACTCTGTGAAGGGCCATTTCACCATTTCTAGAGTGAATAGCAAGAATGTGCTTTACCTGCAAAAGAGCAGACTAAGAACCATGGACACAGCCTTGTATTTCTGTGCAAGAGACACAGTGAGAGGAAGACATTGTGAGCCCAGACACAGTCATCTCTGCAGGAGACTGGAGGGCTGGGTTGCAGGGGATAGTAAGGGGTGCTCAAACTCTCTGAGCAAAGGCAACAACAGCCCAGAAGCAGGTGAAAATTCAGGTTAAGTGTTAGCTTCCTGGCAAGTGTGGGGTTAACTCTTCACACAGCATTTCTCTCTGGATCCTCCCTTCCTTCATGCTTCTGTGACATTCTCTTAAGCATTGAATCACAGAGCATTGCTTTAGAAGGAGGAAAATATCCTCACAATGTGCCCAAGGAAGAGAGAGGCATCATATACTTATTTCGGTTTTAATGTGCTGTTAGCAATCATCAAACAGAAGCTCTGCTGGGCCCAACATTGCAACCTAGCCTCACACAGCTCAGAGTTCTAGCTGGCCAGCACCAGGACACTTGCATAATGGACAACAAGAGAAGTGAGTCTTGAGAATGGAAGTACCACAAACTATGCAAACTGTGTGAAGGACCAACTCACCATCTCCAGAGATAATTCCAAGAAAAAGCTGTACTTGCAGATGGCCAGCCTAAGAACTGAGGATTCAGCAGGACATTCATTTGCAAGAGACAGAGAGGGAAAGTCATCCTGAACCCAGGTGCAAACCTCCCTGCAAGAGGGGCTGCAGCCACCAGGGATTGCCCTGGGCCCCTGAACACAAAGACCATCCCAGATACAAGTGCAGCTGGATATTTTGGCTTGGTTTCCTCTTCCTGTCACAGTTTCCTTCAGGGAATCTCTCTGGATTCCTAATGCTGTGCTCAACTCTGAAATCTGTGGGTTGTAAAATCTTTGATAAAGAAAGAAAACATCCTCACCTGGAAAAATGTCAATGTCTCTTTCAGACATTCTTGTGCCCACATCCAATGAATCATCTAACCATTTGACTCAAGTTGAATGAAGCTAACCAGATTCTCTTTTGGACCCAACAATTCAGCCCAACCCCACACAGGCCAGTATCCAATCTGGCCAGAAGTAGGGCACGTGCATGCTGGACAGTGACCACCAAAGGCATATGAACCTGTCACCAGATAAGAAGGGCCTCAGGTGGTGAGGGTCATAAAATTGTCATATGCTAATAGCACCAAGAGTAGGTGACACCACACAGAGTTAGAGGGACCCAGTATACCTTGGTGTGTCTAGGCTAATGACAAACACACACCAATGTGCAGCATTTATCACACACAGGATTAAAATCTCCAGGAGGAACAGGAAAGGCCCTTGAGCAAATCACATCATTACAGCAAGTCCTGGTTAACAGGCCCCAGTTAGTTATTCAAGAATGATCCATAGGTGAATAATATGATTGAAGTTCTGTATGGGATTCTCTTATAAACTTGAAGGATGTTCAGAATTTTACCAATAAACATAAAATTTATGAGAATAGTCCTGAAATTCATCCATGTCTCCTACCTGTCAAAACCTGCCCCACCTCATAGCCTTAGCCTTCCTGGGATTTGGGTTCATTCTCTTTTTTCCCAATACCACCTAGCAATACATAGTATGTTATTTTATATGAGCTTCTAGCCTATAATAGATCAATTAGATGTTAATGAAATTGTGATGTGATAGCCCAATATTTCCAGTATCCACCTGCAACACACAAAGCTATTAGAACATTATTTATTCCATGTGCTGAGTTTTACATCCTGTGTTTAATCAGTTACTGCCAATTTGTATTTGTCAAACCCTTTACTAATTTCAACTGGGCTCTCAATTCCCTTTCCACCTTTTCACCTTTGTGACATTCTCTGGGTTTTTGAGTTGGTTTCATTCCTGTTTATTTCTTTACTTTGTTCCTTAGAGTCCTCTTATAAGTGTAATAATATGGTATTTGTGGTGTTCTGCATAGTACCCTATAGGACCATTGAAGTTGCCTGAAATGGTAAAATATGTTTTAGCTTAGCAAAAAATGGTGGATTTATTTCCAAATCAGTTTTTTAAAAAGATTTTACTTACTATTTTTAGAAAAAAATGAAGGGAAGGAGGCAAAAAGGGAGAGAAACATCAATGTATGGTTGTCTTTCACCTGCCTCCAGCTATGGACCTGGCTGGAGACCTGGGTTGCACCCTGATTATGTTCCCTGACTGAAAATTGAACTAGCAGCCTTTGGGTTCACATGCCAGCACCTTTCCACTGAGCCACCAGCCTAGGCCAGTTTTTTGTTTGTTTGTTTGTTTTGTTTTGTTTTTTATTAATGGCTAGATTACTATGTCACTCTGTTTCTGAGGAAAGTGACATAAGACAACTTGAACTTGCTAAACAAGGAGAAACATCACAATATAAAGAACAAGAGGGAAAAATGAGATGACTATAATATAACAACAATAAAAAAAAAGAACAAGAATTTTGAAAATATTGGTTTCAGGCTTGCTCAATTTCACCATCCATGTACCTGAGATTATATTTACCCAGTCCTAACATGGATCCACACAGCAGGTGACTATTTGCCTAGGTGACACCCATCATCTCATGTGGTTGAGGTGATGGCATTCATGAAGGTCATGTACAGACATGTAAATAGATGAAAGAGGGAGAAGAAGTTTCTGAAATTTAATTCAGGTTAAAAGGGTGAATTTGTCTCTTGCCTTCCTGATTAGAACTAAGTGCTGAACATAACGGTGGAGACCAGCACCACACAGCATGGTGTCTCAGCCTCTAACAGGTGAATATATGTGTGCTGGACAGTGGGCACCAGAGACTTATAAATCCAACTCAAAAGAAAAAAGATGCCCAGCGGTGATATTCATATACATCACATCATTCTCACAGCCCCCACCATTGGTGACAGCACAAAAAGACAGAGGGTGGATTTCTAGGCTGGTGACAAATACACCCACCAAGAGGATATTGAGTATTTATCAAACATATAGTTGAAATGTTTTTTGAAAGGACCAGGAAAGGTCCTCCACCAAATCAGACATACTTTGAAACAGCCAGTAAAGGAAGCTGTTTTAGGGCTCTTATTTTGTAGAGATGTGAGTGGTGATTCTAGTTACAGCATCTTGTGTGATTTCAGTCTCCCAGTGACATGAAGAGAGCACACCCAGCCTTTCTAGTCAGATTTCCTGTGTGTGACAAATGGAGAAGAGGATGAAAGAAGGCTTTATTTATCAGAAGTCAAACATAAAATTAAATAGAATCTGATTACATACTCCACCCAACAACTATAAAAAAATCTACAAAAAAAAAAAAAAAAAAAAGAGAGAGATAAATCATCATTGTGTGGAACAACCACCACCTACATAGAAAATGAGAGGAAAACTTTCAAGTAACCAAATGATGGTTGTGCTGGTGTTGGTGTTGGTGTTGGTGATGATAATGGAAGTGGTTAGGGTTCTTGTCCCACCATCATACAAGGAAACTGTGCCCTCTCCAATGTCTTCAGTTTTTTGGAAGGTTTGAATGAACTGACAGGTTGGATTTTTATTTCAATATCGCTATGCCATTTAAAGATGAGGCACCTGATTCATTTTCAGTAGAGGATCATGGTACATGGGCAACTGACATGTATACAGGAAACAGTAAGAAAACTAATAAATAATGAAATGATAATGATGATGGTGATGATGACGAGTATGGTGATAATGGTGAGAATGAGAATTATGATAATGATGGTGATAGTGATGATGATGAAGGTTTTTACATGATGACAATTGTAACTATGTTGATGATGTTGGTGTTGATGATGATGGATATGGTGATGAGGGTGGTAAAAGTGATGATAATGATGAAGATAATTATGTTTGATAAGATAGTCATTGTAGTGATATAGATGATTATGGTGATGATGATGATAATGATCATGATAACGGACTGAGACAAGGGTCTGGATGCAATGAAACTATGGCTCCTCACACAGGCACACCATCACTACAGTTCCTCCAGAGATTGTGCCAAATATAAAACAGATACTATGAAAACATGAATGTGGGTAACAAGGAATCCCCTTCCCGCCCATTTGCAATGGCATGTTTATTATTATTTTTGACCTCTACCTGCAGAATTTTTAAAGTTTCTGCTTTAAATAGCCCTGTCCATAAATATTTTGGAATCATATTAAATAATATAATCTGCCTCTAGCACACCTGGTACTTCCTGGAAGAGTATTCTCAGTAATGGTATGTTTGTTAAAATCACATATATTCCTGTCACATGACTCAAAAGTAGTTAACATCCTACCCTTACACCACTCCAAAGTCACTTCCAGATTTGCAGGTAATTGTTGAGAAGCACTCAGCTCCTGGAACCAGAGATTGTCTAGTCCCTATGGCTGCTATAACCAATGATCATGGACAATGGAGGCTGGCAATTCTCTTTGGCCTTTATAAAAACCAATAAAGGACACATTAAAAATAAAGACAGTAATTTATTAAAAATAAAATTACTTACCACACAAACCACATAAATTTTCATTCATGGAATTAAAAGAGAAGCCTAGACACTGAATACAATTCTAAACACTATGCATACTGGAAAATACTGTTTACTATACAATAAGAACAAATTGTGTTGTGTGGAAAGCCCAGTGGCCTCTGACTACAGGGACCATCCCCAGAAACAGAACACAGGGAGTCTAGGAGAAAGGGCTTCCTCTCACTGTTCAAATTTCCTTTCCTGTGAGCAAATATGTACTAGGAATTCCCATTTTCTTCCCTCTAAACCTCAATATCATTGACAACATGAGATAGAGAAGCAAGGTCGGTAAATACCCTGTTAAGATCATGTCAACATATCAAAATTATGATGGTAGACATTCCTATGTACTTTTAATTTTTCACATTTCCATAAAACATGTAAAAAAAACATGATTACTTCTAATGTAACTAGTTTGCTGTTACAGCAACATGTGCTGGGTTTGTGTAACAAGAGATCACTGAGGGAGTAGTGGACATAATTACAAAATTGCCAAAATCAATAATCAAGAATGTCATACCTGCTTGAGATTTGGAGGTAATTACTCAGATAAATATGATGTCACAACTATGGAAAATATTATTTTAAACATGGCTGGGCTTTATTTTTTCCTTTCATTAAAATAAATATTATTATATTTAAATATAAAATGCTAATAAATTAAGTTTAAATCTGTGTGGAAAATGTAGGAGAATTTAAAAGTGTCAAAGACTTTTCTATCCACCATAGTTTTGTGTGCAATTTTCCCATAAATCAAGTGATCCCCTACTCCTGACTTATACAGTGAGTGACTTCAAAGAAAGAACTGTCCCCAAAAGGGACCCAGAATGACCAGGGAGACTATCCTCAGTTGCCCTCACCTTATTATATGGGAAATAGTGCCCAAAATGCACATTTCTCTACCAGCTCCAGGGGAAATATTTTCCTGGGCTGTGGGGGCTCCCAGCTCACTCCCCACACAGGGCTGAGTTCTCTGGAGAAGTCACAGCTGTACTCTAGAGGAAGATGAGACTGCTGAGTCCCCTTCCTTGTTTGGTGACAGTGGCCCAAGGTGAGCCTCTTGTGTTTGACATGGGTTCTTTGTGATGAAGGTGACTGATTGTGACTGACAGGCTGAAGGTTGTCCTTTGTCTCCAGGTGTTCTGTCATAGGTGCAGCTGCAGGAGTCAGGCCCAGGACTGGTGAAGCACTCACAGACCCTCTCCCTCACCTGCGCTGTCTCTGGTTACTCCATCATCAGTAGTAGCTGTGACTAGTGCCAGCCGCCAGCTGCCAGGAAAGGGGCTAGAGTGGATCGGGCACATAACTTATGATGGAAACACTTATTACAGCCCATCCCTCAAATGCCGCACCTCCATCTCCAGAGACACAGCCAAGGACGAGTTCTCCCTGCAGCTGAGCTCCGTGACCACCCAGGACACAGCTGTGTATTACTGCGCCACAGACACAGTGAGAGGAAGTCAGCCTGAGCCCAGGCAAAAACCTCCCTGGAGAAAACAGGGGGGCTGAGCTGCAGGGGGTGCTCAGGACACCAAGGAGAGCTCAAGACTCAGCGATCAGAGCAGGTGCAGGTGGAGGCTCAGCCCTGGGTTCCAGTGTTAGTCTGGGGTTTGCTTTTCATCTGACTCTTGTCCCAGCTTATTCTCCTGAGTGAGGATTAGGACACTGACAGGAAAGACACCCCAGCCTCAAGTGGCAGTTCCCAGGGTCACATGCCATCAGCTAGCAGAGCCATGGTCAGTCATGATAGAGAATAAGGAGCAAGTGGTGGTGGTCATGGTCACAGTGCCCTATGCACAGCACTGATGCTGCAGCCCCTGTGCAAACACAGATGGGCTCCCACACAAAGTATCTTCAGATGTTGAGTCTGATGATGCACATTCACCAAGGGATTAGAATGAGCTCAGTTCAGACATCATCAAGGTTTCAGGAGGGCTGCACAGGCCTTTCCAACACTGATGAAACAGCTTCCAAGAATTGGACCAGGAACCTGGGTCAGGCTGTGTTATAATCAGGAGGTGAGAGCAATGGATGGTTCTTGTTTTGGGCAGAGGCTTTTGTAGACTGATTCTTCTGCAATGGCAAAGGAGTGATCACCAAGGCTTTCTCGTCAGCTTGTTCAGAAGAGGGCAGATATGCATGCAGGAGGGTGAAACTATATATTTCTCAGATATCCAGCATCACAGACTGGGTTCAGACTTCTGAGTGCCCCAAACAACTGCAATAGAAAGGGAAAGGGAAAGTCATGCATTAGGGTTCACAGCAATCCACAATTATCAGCAAGCAATTAAGAACAGACCAGGAATTGGACAGGGTTCTTGATGGGACATTTTCAGTCTCAGTTTTCACTATCAGAATTTTTTCTCATATAATTAAAGTTTGTGGGTCAGCTGCCTATTTCCAAGTTTTGCAGCTTCTGGGGGATTCGGGACTCCTGAGTAGACTCCCTGCATGGCAAATATTCTCAAAGTTTTGAAGTTACATTTGCTCCATGGCCTGTGAGATGTGAACCCAGGGATGACTCTGGAGTTTTACTGCAGCCTTTGT
This sequence comes from Noctilio leporinus, assembly GCA_004026585.1. Classification (NCBI taxonomy): domain Eukaryota; kingdom Metazoa; phylum Chordata; class Mammalia; order Chiroptera; family Noctilionidae; genus Noctilio; species Noctilio leporinus. Next base: position 240 of record PVIW01016181.1, on the reverse strand, counting down.
TGTTAACACACACACACTAAGGTTTCCCCATGAACTTCATCAGCTCTTTCCCTTGATTCTTCATTCAGCAGATAAGTCTCCTAGTGGTGGATGTTGAAGATGCCATTGAGGATCATGTGGGGAAAAACTGTCTGACTCTATTGAGAGGGTGAAATATGTGGGGCGTTAGACAGTTAATGTAGAGGTCCACCTATAGACAATGGGTACCCACACATTACCTTTGTATTTCTATGAGTCATT
>PVIW01016180.1:0-17464 GCA_004026585.1 Noctilio leporinus | reverse complement strand
TGATACAACAACAATAATTTTAAAAAAAAATTAAAAAAAAAAAAAAGGAAATGAAATCTTACTATTGGGGACAACATTGGTGGACCTAGAGTGTACTATGCTGAGAAAAATTAGTCAGACAAAGTAACAGAAATACCACATAATCTATCTTATATGTAGAATCTAAAGAGCAAAATAAAAACACAAGCAGAATTAGAAACTGACTCAGAATCAGGGAACAGACTAGAGGTTATGGATGGGATGGAATTTGGGAGTCTGATTGAAAAATAAATAAATAAATAAGTACAAATTGGCTGTTAGTGATTTTTCACATAGTATAAAGCAAAAGGCAGAGAATAAAGTCTATAATAATGTGACAGCTGTGTGTAGCGCCACTTGGATACTGAAACCATTAAGCTATCAGATTGAAAATTGTATAAAAGTCATACTATGAGTAGCCATAGTTTCACTGCACCAATACTCTTGACTCAGTGCATCATCATCACCATTACTATCAACTTCTCCATTGCTATGATCATCAGCATTATTTGCTCACTCATGATTGTTCTTATTTTCTATAGACATGACTGTTTTCTCTATTTTATGCTCATTTGTTATGGTTGATTAGTGGAATAAGTAGTCATAATCTATTTTATTTTACTGTGGCTGTTGAGAACTGATAGCTTCTTCCATTCTCTTTTCCATCTTTCCCACATGAAAAACCTGATAAAAAGGCTGTGTCTACTCTTTAAGTGTCTTTGGGAGACTGAAACTGAACAAGCCCTTCCAAGCAGAATCCCCTCCCCCACCACCTAGAGAAAATAAGATCCCTGTGCCTGCCCCTTTCCTGGCTCTATCAAAACACATTGGATTTACTGAAGGGCCTTTCCTGTTCTTCCTAGATTTTTCAACAATGTGAGTCATAATTTTTCATGTTCCTTGGAGTGTGTGTTTGACACCATCCTGCACACCCACACCAAGCTTTCAAGGTCCCTCTTCATCTGTGTGAGGCACCTGCAGTTGCTGTGAGCATGATGCCATATCTATGACTGTCACCACCAAGGCTCTTTCTCTTATGGTTTTATGGCTGTGGGCCTAATCATCTGCTGTCCATCATGTACCTGTCCTGTAAGTGGACAGATTGGATGCTGAACTGTGTGGTTTTGGAATGGACTGTTGGGCCCATAGAGCCTCTATTAGATTCATCTGACATGGCCCAGAAGTGTTGATGATCAATTCAAAGTGGACACACAATGTCTGAAAAAGGTCTGTCTTTTCCCAAGTGAAAAGTGTGTTGTTTCATCACAACACACATTTCTAAATCAGAGACTTCAGAGGTGAGTGTAGATTCAGGACTCCAAAGAGGTTCCCTGAAGGAAAATTTTTCAGGAAAAGGAAACCACATGGGAAACCAGACCATACCTCCCACTGCACCTGCTCCTGAAATGTCCTTGGATTCAGAGGCCTTGACCACACCCTGGTGGTTGTAGCTGCTCCAGAAAGGACACTTGGGTCTGGGTTCACACTGACTTCCCATCGCTGTGTGTAGTGCAGTAATACACGACCATGTTATCAGCTCTCAGGCTATTCATTTGCAGGTACAGTGTGTTCTTGGCATTGTCTCTGGAGATGGTGGATCAGCCTTTCACAGTGTTGTCATAGTATGTGGAACTTCCATCAGGATTAATTTCACCAACACACTCTAGACCCTTCGCAAGAGTCTGATGGACCCAGCATATATAATAGCAACTAAAGGTGAATCCAGAGGCAGAACAGGAGAGTCTCATAGATCCATCAGGCATCACCAAGCCTCCCCCAGATTCCACTAGCTGTACATCACACTGGACACCTACAAACACAAAGATATCAGGTCAGAAAATTGTCATGCATCCGCTGTTTTTCTCAGTCATATCCAGACACTCAGTGCCTTTCATTCTCCATCAATTACCTCCTAAAAAAGTAACAAGGAAAACCCAGCTGAGACCAAACTCCACGGTGAGTGGTTGGTGTAGTGAACTGACCAGGTACTGGCAACACCTGAGAATCCTTGGCTGGGCTTCTGTCCCAGAGTGGCAAAGTTGGGGCTGGGCTGCTTTTCATGAGTTCTCCTATTTGCATATCCTTCTGCTATACAAAGGGCTCTACTATTGTGGACCTGCAGAGAGGCCCATGCCTCACTGCAGGTGTTAGTGTCCTGGGGAAAATGGTCTTGACAGCACTACAGTAACTAAACACAGAACCCCAAGCTGTCCTGGGGCATGTGCTAGTGATCATATCTGATGCAGTAAGCCAAGCTTCAGGGTCTGTGTGCATTTCAGTGTTCCCCACAGCTCCCCTGAACCAGGTCCAAGGGCAAAGTGGTGCATGTCCTGTGCACATTTCCTGAATGAGTGTGTGAACAGGTGTCTGTATCTAGTGCTACACATACCCCGAGGATGGATATAATTGCACCCCATAAGAAAGGACACAGGCTCAGACCTTGTAGAGGACTCAGTGTACTTGGTGATGGTTCCCTTGTCCATGAGATTCTAATTTTCCAACTGTCCAGGAGATGAAGCAGACTGAATAATGAAAAGATGCTTTTCTATCACTGGGACTCAGAGGCACAGACACACTAGAGATGCATGGAACTGATGGAGAAATTGTTCCTAACAACCAGGACAGGCTATTTACAGAGTTTCTCTTTTTATAGACAGTGATGGAAATCTTTAAATAAAATAATAAAATAAAGAAACTAGTGAAAGCAATGTGAATAGTAATATTAATGATCAGTGAGTTTGACCACAGTTGTTTGAACAGTGTTTGGGACCTGTGCATTCTATATGGCAAAGGGACATTTTCATGCTTTATTAATTTTTATATTTTTGGATCCAAATATTTTCCAGGGGAATATGGGTGGGTCTTAGTACAATAATATAATGTGTCTATCACAGAGGGAGTCAGAAGGAGATTATACTCCATGAGAAGAAAGCAGAGGCATGACCACAGATGTTAGGTGACACGTCCCAGGCTGTGGAGAAGGATGAAGAGACTAGAGGACAAAGAATGCAGGTCCAGCACCTGGAAAAGACAAGAAACAGAATCATTTGTCTAAGACTGTTCAGGCTGCTATAACAGTGTGTCAGGGACTCAAAGCTGATAAGCAAGTATTTATGTCCCACAAACCTAGAGGCTGGAAGTCCTCATTCAAGTTGCCAGTTTAACAGAAATAAACACTTTATACTATTCTGACTTACCATGAAATCAGATTAGAATAAGATGTATTAACTTAGTGATAACCAGAACTCACACACTGACTGTTTCCTTGTAAGCATATTGCAAGCACCAGGAGGTACATTCCTACTTGTACAAGGAAGTTTCATATGAAAAATGTTTATGTTTATGAAATTTTTTGAGTCTAGTGTTGTTAGTGGTGCTGTGGTTTCAGGGGTTGGAACTTGGGGTAATTCCTTGCACAGACATGCTAACAGGAAGGGGAACCTTCCTCCTTGACAGGTATGGTGGGAGTCCCTCTACTTCCACATGAAATCAGTTTCTGTTGGTGTCAATGACTGTCACCATGGGGAGTATTTGCCCTCCAGCATTAGGTTTATACACATCTGGTGCCCACTGTCCATCATGCACATGTCCTGCTGCTGGCTGGCTTGAACTATGAGCTGTAGGGTGCTGGACTGCATGTTGGGCCCAGCAGAACCTCTGCTTGGATTCAGATCACATGGCTCAGAATGTTTGATGATTCATTGATGATTCACTAGGATAGCAGTAAGCAAATGTATGCCACTATGCCTCATGTTTATGTGAGAATGTTTTCACCTTATTAAGGCAAGTCTCTGTAATTCAATGTTTCAGAAGTCAGCACAAAATAAAAAAAGGAGTAGAGGCCCCAAAGGGAAACTGCTGTGTGGAAAGTTAACTCCTTAACCTGCATCTGCACCTGATCTTGAATTGAAACCTGTGTTTAGTGTGCCCTAAGCACCTCTGTTGTCTTGAGCACTGGATGCTGCCCTCCTGTTTCCTGCAGAGAGGTTTGTGTCTGGGTTCAGGCTCACTTCCCTTACTGTGTCTGTCCAGCAGTAATACACAGCCTGGTCCTCAGCTCTCAGGCTGTTCATTTGCAGATGTATTGTGTACTTGGTTTTGACTCTGGAGATGGTGAATTGGTCCTTCACAGATTTGACATAGTACATGGTGTGACCATTACCATTAGTGTATGAGACTCACCCCAGTTTCTTCCCTGGAGACAGGTGCACTCAATGCACCCAGTAGCTCCTGAAGGTGAATTCAGAGGCCTTGCAGTCGAGTCCCCAAGACTCCAAGGCTCCACTAAGCCACCCTCAGACTTCACCAGCTGGGCTTCGCACTAGACACCTGCAAACACAAAGATGTCAGGTCAGAAACTTTCACTCATCCATTTTTTCTAGGTCATATCCAGTCACATATTCAGTTTCTCTCATTTTCCATAAATTACCTCTTATAACAGAAACAAGGGAAACATACCTGTGCCCAAGCTTCATGGTGAGTGGTGTGTGTTCTGTGCTGACCAGGCATTGGGAACACCTGGGAATCTCAGGCTTGGCTCTGTGCCAAAACTGTAGGATCAAGGCTAGGTTGCCTTTCATGAGCAGAGGGGCTCTACTTGCATGTCCTCCAAATATATGTGGGGCTGTGTGTTCAGACACTGACATGAATGACAGGGTTTCATTGTGTGACTTGTCCCAGGGCACATGTCAATTAAGAATTATCCCCATGTTTGAGCCCATGACATCCCCACATACTCAACAGTCCCAGAACATGGATACATGACCTACAAGAGCAAATTTTCATAAGAGAGAGGTATTAAAAATGAGAGATGTCTTTGAGTCACCAGGTATAAACACACCAAAGGAATTTAACCCTCATTATCAGAGGGAGAAAGAAAATTGCAGGACATTTGTGTTAGGAGTCAGGAAGTTCCATCTGATCCTATTTTTTCTACAAAGTGGCCAATGTACTAATAGCGGAGTATGACCCGAGAGCACTTGGACCCAGTGTTGGAGGAAGTGGAGCATTTGGGTGGATCATTGGGAGACAGAAGCGTGGACTCTGCAAAAGAGCAGATAGTGCTCCCAGGTCATGTTCCTTCAGTGGGGTTTGATGCTGAATGTGAAGCAGCCTCATTGTCTCATTTCTGTTTTTATTCTCTACACTCTGTGCTGAAAAAAGATTCCATCATTGTTGACATTGACAAAATTCAATCATGACCAGGTCTCTTAGTTGAAGATGGAGGTAGAGATTGGGGAGTATTTTGACATTTTAGAAATTTAATTATGAAAAAACATTTAGGCAAACCAGTGATAACAATGAAGAGATATAATCCCTGACTGGTGGCTCAGTGGATAGGTGCTGGTCTGTGAACCCAAAGGTCGCTGATTCAATTCCCCAGCCAGGGCACATAATCAGGTTGCAAGCCAGGTCTCCAACCAGGTTCATAGCTGGAGGCAGGTGAAAGGCAACCAGACATTGATGTTTCTCTCCCTCTCTGCCTCTGTCCATTCCCCTTTATCTGGAAATAATAATAAAAAAAATAACTGATATAAATACAATCACAATTGATATGAAGAGCATTTTATCCTTTACCCGTTGGTTACAGGAAAAATTAATAATTCAAATAACCTCCCCCTCCCGTTATGAAGCTTGTGGATCTTAATTAACATTAAACTGTTCATGATTGTCAATTCAGCCTGATGCTCCCCATCAGAACCTGTGTCTAGATGAACATGTGATGTAGCTGTAATCAGGGAGCAGTAGGAGGGTTATGCTGCAGTCACCTGCTTCGTTGATATTTAATTTAAGAAGAAACATCTCAGCCCTAGCTGGTGGCACAGTGGATAAGGTGCCTACCTGTGAACTCAAAGGTTGCTAGTTCAATTCCCCAGCCAGGGCACATAATGAGGTTGCAAGCCAGGTCTGTGGCTGGAGGCAGGTGAAAGACAAACATACATTGATGTCTCTCTCCCTCTCTGCCTATCTCCCTTCCCTTCTCTCTGGAAATAATGGATTATTTTTTTTTAAAGCATAAAGAAACATCTCTTTCTCACAGTCTGCTGATATTTGCATAGACCCAAGGAATCTGTTACCATGGCCACACAGGAAGGACATCCATCCTTGAACCCACTGAGCTGAACAGATCAATGTGCAAAATGGGAGAAGGAACTCTGTGCATGGTGATGAATTGTCATGGATGGTGAGTGAACCTCTCTGAGTTGACACATTTGATCTGACCTATATAGTGTACATGTATGAATGTGTGTAGATGTTGTCCAATGTGTATGATAATTGGTTCAGTTGTCACAGTAACGTAGAATAAGCTCAATGTGTGTCTCCCACTGACAAGGATGTCCCCATGCTGCTCTCTGCTCTGTGAAGACATTAGTACTGGCCCACAGACTGGGATGCTTGCAAGGCTGTGGTTTCAGGAGAAGAGACTCTTTAGGACCTCCCCCTAAGGGTGGATGGATACATAATGTGCTGGAACTTGAAACACTGGTCATCCCTTGACTTTGCTGCCACCATGTCGTATGTGTGATGCTTGGACAGAAACAAGGACATACAAATTTACCCTTAACTTACATATACTTACTTTTCCCCAACCACAATTCAATTGTTTAGAAATAGTGGACTTTTCTAGAACTTGCTGGCAGACACAACAGTTAAAATCCCCAAATTAGACCCCGACCAGGATTTACAGATGACACTTCCATGAATATCTCTTAGTCAGAGGAAAAAGAAACTCCCAATTGCCCCTGTACAAGTCACAGTAAATAACAGGGATCCTTTCAGGGACATCTTACCTGCCTCTTTCTCCCAGTACACCTATTCTCCTGAAACATTCCCTGAGTTTCTGATGTGCTTATGAGTGGCATCAGTCCTGGAGTCATATACATACTGTTTGTGAGGAAGTCAGGAGGACAATCACCTCATCCCAGATGAGCTACCCTTACACTCAGGATTTGTGACATAATCATGCTGTAGGACATCACACTCTGTTTATCACACAATAATACACAGCCATGTCCCCTGAGTTCAGGCCATTGAAGTGCAGATAGGTGGTGCTTACAGAGATGTCCCTGGAAAAGACAAACTTTCTGAGAAGTCTGGACATATGCTGATTCCCCAACATTTGTGTTGATCCAGCATACACTGCAGGCCCTCTCCTGGGGCCTGTCTCACCCAGTGCATACCATAGCTAGTAAAGGTGTTTCCAGAAACCTTACAGGAGACCTTCACTGAGGCCCTAAGCTTCCTCATCTCAGCCTCAGACTGTACCAGCTGCACCTGTGTGTGGACACTTGCAGAGAGAAGACAACAGTCGTTGGAAATCACCCTTGATTTCCCTAGTCTCCTCTTCAACCCAAGGACTTGGGAGCCCCTTACCTGCAGCCACTGCCACCAAGAAGAGGTCTTTCCAGCTCCAGTTCATGGTGAGGGGCTGTGCTGCCAGAGCTTCTGTAGGGGATGGGGTGGCCATGGGTGATGTTTGCATGGCACCAACACAAATTTTACCTTGTCTATCTCTTCTCATTTGCATATACATGAGGCATAGGTGAAACTTGTGTACACTTCAGAGAAGATAGAGGACACATGTGCCATGCTCAGAGGGAGTTGAACGGTACAAGAGTTATCCATGTGTGAGGATATATTTCCTCTGACAGGACCCTGAGGTCTGTGCCGACATCATTCCTCCCACTGGAGCACAAGCCTTCACAGGACATTCTCCTCATTGAAAACACCTTTAGTGACAAACAGACCACCTGGAAGTATTATCCCTGGGATCAGAAATGCTACACTTAGTGGCATAACTAAACCATCCTTTTGTTTACCTGCTTACAATTAGAAAATAAGGAAGCTATCCAAATACTCCCACTGACCATGGTTCTGTTTCAAGTTTGGTAAGTGCTGATAGGGTAGGATATTTACAGTCACCTCATGTTAACATTATTTTAGATGTTTTAGTGAAAAGAGGAAGACCCACATCATCAGAGGAAACCACTAGCCCACCCCTTTCTGCACCTGCTTCTAGACAAGTTTTTTAAATTTAATTTTATTGTTGTTGTATTACATCCACCCCCTTTTTACTCCCCTCTGTCCTCTTCCCCACCCACCTACTCCCCCACAACATCAATCACACTTGTTGACTTGTTGTCCATGTCCATGTGGGTAGAAGTTTTGATCTTGTAGACTTTGTGAACCCTCTGCTGCCCAGCCCACACCCTGCAGGTGAGTATCCTCTCTAGGCTCACAGGACATGGATGTTTCAGCATCTTTAGTTCAGAACTAAAGGTTTTGCCCTGATTTTAGGTTGCTCACTCAGTGTCCCTCTGTGTTGAGTGATCTCAGGATACAGAAAAATGTCTTACTAATCTCCAGTGACTCTGCATGGAGCCTCCAAACCAGGGCTCTGTGAAGCATCCTGGAAGCCCCTTCCCTGGAGTTACAAGATACATTGACTCAGACAACACTTTTAATCCCTGAAGTTCAGGAGGTTTGGGGAATCTGATGTCCTCAGTTTCGTCTGCCTGCAGGTCCCATGTGTATATTGCTGCATGTGGGTCTAATCCCACTGATTTACTGTTTAAAATCACACACACACTGTGCTGATTTTCATTGTAACAACTACAGATCTCCTTTGCTCCCTGTTCCCTACACATGGTACGGGCCCTACAATAACTCTACCTAGTGAGTGGCATGCTTTGATAACAGAAGAAAAGCAAACATGATTGACTTGAAGACCGGTGAGTGCCCACCCTTATTGTTTTCTGCTCTCCCATCACATGGAACCTGAGGAGGCTGTGCTGACTTGTCATAAGAGGTAAACCCAGAGAACCTGTGTTCAGTTGGTGCACTCATCAGGGACCTAACAGGTCAGAGGCGGCATCTCACTTGCCTATGGCCCACTTGTCCCCAGTTTTCTGAGTTCACAGCCAGAAGCCTTCAGGGAGGAGACATGGAGGATATTGGATGAGGGACTCCACAGAAGCAGAAGGTGCTGATCCAGAAAGTTAGTTCTGGGTGGTTAGTGTCCCTGCAATACAGTGACTAAATTATTTTGCCCTTTCTCCCCTTGTGTCCTGAGCACACCATGCAGTACAACCCTTTTGTCTTTGCACAGAGCATAGTGTCTGGGCTTATACTGACTTTATTTCTCTGAGTCCCTCACACAAAAATACAGGGAGGTGTCTGTCTGCAGATTGACAATGTTCTGATTCATCCCTTTAGATGGACAATCCCTCTTTCATGGTTACAGCATAATGTGTCATGGGACTTAAGTTTCTTCCAATAAAATCTACCCACTCCAGTGTTTTTGGTTGGGTCCATGACATGCTGTTTGTATCAACTCAGTTCATGGAAATCTAGGACATTTAAAAGAAAATTTCAGAGACATGGAGGAACAGGAACAGCTGAAAAAAAACAAAACAAAACAAAACAATACAAACAAACAAACAAACAAACAAAAAAACAACAACCCAGACCTGAGATCATTTTGTACTAAGAATTAGGCTTAGTCCAAGGCCTGAGAATGATTTTGGCCCAGCCACACCACCACATGAACCCTATACCATAAATTATCCCAACACTAGTTCCAATCACATCCCTAAACTTAATCTTAATCCTAACCATAACACTATCCTAATGGTAATTCTAATACTGTAACCCTAATTCTAAACCTAACCTGAACTCCAAACCTAATGGTAGCCCTAACTCTAACCCTTACAGTAATGTTGGGCATAATTCAACTGAAATCATAACCCTAAACCTAACCTCGATGCCATCCCTAAACCTAACCCAACCATAATCCTAGTCTGAACCCTAACCCTAACCCTAAATCTAAACCTAATCCTAATGCTAGTCCATACACTAACCCTAACCCTAATGCTCATCCTAACTCTAACCCTAATCCTTACCCTGGGCCTAATGCTACCCCTAAACCTACATGTAACACAAATCCTAATGCTAGACCTCACATCATACCTACCAGTAACCCTAATCCTAACCACAACTTGAACATTAGTCCTAACACTACCATAATCCTTATTCTAAACCAAAACTTAATGCTATCCCTACACCTAAACCAAACCTTAACCCTAATTCTAATGCTAGTGCTCACATTAATGTTACCCTAATGGTAAACCTAAATCTCACGCTCATCTTGTCCCTATTCATATTTGTAATGCTAGGCCTGAAGCAAATCTAACCCTAAACCTAGTCCTAGTGTTGCTTCTACCCTAACATTACCCATTACACTACTTCTAACCCAAACACCAATACCAATGCTGGTCCTAAACCTAACCCTACCCCACTCCTAATCCTAATGTTAACCCTACACCTAATCCTAATGACAACGTTAACCCTAACCTTTACATTAATGCCAGTTCTAAACCTAACACTAGCCCTAACACTAACCTTAATCCAAAACCTAATCCTAATCCTTAAAATAACCCTAACAGTTACTGTAAACCTGAACTTTGCCCTAACTCTAACACTAACACTAACATTAATCTTAAATGTAATATTAATAACCCTAAACCTAATGCTAACACTAACCAAGCACTAACCCTAACACAAATGCTAGTTTAACCCTAACCATAACCTTAACCCTAACCTCAGACTAATACTAGTCATTACTAAACCCTAATGGATGACTTGAATGTTACCCTATTTCTAACCCTAACTGTTATGTTACCTCTAATCTTATACGTAATCATAAACCAAGCCCTGACTCTAACCCATGTCCTAACCTTAAACCTAGCCCTAACCCTAACCCTAAACCTAATCTTAATGATAGATCTGAACATAACCCGAAACCTAAACCAAATGGTTACTGTAATGCTAGTCTGAACTTCAACGCTTGTGCTAGCCCTAACCCTAACCCTAACCTTAACCTTAACACTTCATCTAAACTTAACTCAAGCCCCAACCATAGCCGTAAACCTAATGCTACATCAAACCTAAACCTGATCCCAATACTGTCAAAACAATAACCTGAACCCTAGTCCTGACACTCACCTTAATTCTAAACCTAAACCTAGTTCTACTTCTATCTCTAACTCTAACCCTAACCATAAACCTTTCCCAAATAAGAGGAGATAAATTGAGATCAGACATTCTGGTCATTTTGGCACCAGTGAAGAAGGCATCTCTTCTTACTCACAATGTGCATTACAGATACAGGACCTGATTTATGACACACAGTGTAATTAGATCAAAGGTTGGTCTTACATTTCTGAACATATGCAGAAATTAGGGACAACAGTAGTGACAACTTTGAAATTCTCATGCAAATTTCACACAGATTAGAAATAGTTACTATTCTTTTGCCAGTACCAGACTGTTTTGATTATAGTAGCTTTGTAGTATAGTTTGATATCGGGAATTGTGATTCTTTCAACCTTGTTCTTACCTTGTTCTTCTTTCTCAAGATTGCTGTGGTTATTTGTGGACATTTTTGGCACCACATACGTTTTTGAAGTATTTTTTCTATATCTGTGAAATATGTCATTGGTATTTTAATTGAGATTGCATTGTATCTATAGAATGCTTTGGGTGGTATGGATATTTTAATGATGTTAATTCTTCCCATCCATGCACATGGTATATGCTTCCATTTATTTTTATCTTCCTTAATTTCTTTATTCAATGTTATATAGTTTTCTGAGTATAGGTCTTTTGCCTCCTTGGTTAAGTTTTTTCCTAAGTACTTTATTTTTCTTGTTGTTATGGTAAATGGGACTTGTTTTCTAGCTTCTATCTTTGATGTTTCATTATTGATATAAAAATGCTTTTGATTTCTGAATATTGACTTTACACCCAGCTATTTTGCTAAATTTTCGTATTAGGTAGAGTAGGTTTGTGGTGTTGTCTGTCAGGTTTTACATGTAAACTATCATGTCATCTGCAAATAATAACAGTTTGACTTCCTCCTTTCCAATTTGGGTACCTTTGATTCCTTTTTCTTCTCTGATAGCTATGCCAAGAACTTCAAATATGATGTTGAATGAAGTGCAGAAAGTGGACAGCCTTGTCTCGTTCCTGAACTTAGGGGGAAAGCTTTTAATGTTTGCCCATTAAACATGATGTTGACTTCAGGTATCTCAGATAAGACCTTTATTATGTTGAAATATGCTCCCTTTATTCACATTTTGCTGAGTGTTTTTATCTTAAATGGTTGTACTTTATCAAATGCTTTTTCAACATCTATTGATATGATCTTATGGCTTTTGTCTTTTGTTTTGTTTATGGGGTGAGTAACATTTATTGATTCGTGAATGTTGTAACATTCTTGCACCCCTGGAATAAAACCCACTTGATCATGGTTTATGATCTTTTTAATGTATTGCTGGATCCAGTTGGCCAATATTTTATTGAGAACCTTAGCATCTATGTTCATCAGAGATATTGGTTTATAGTGTTCCTTCTTCGTTGTGTCTTGACCTGGTTTTGGGATTAAAATAATGTTGGCATCATAGAAAGAGATTGTTGGGAGTCTTCCCTCTTTTTGTACTTTTTGGAATAGGTAGAGAAGGATAGGAGTTAGTTCTTTCCTAACCGTTTTTGTATAATTCACCTGTGTAGACATCCGGTCAAGAGCTCTTGTAGTTTGGGATATTTTGGATTACTTCTTCAAATTCACTAGTTGTTATTGGCCTATTCAGGATCTCTTCTTCTTCTGGATTCAGTTCTGGTAGATGATACATTTTTAGAAATTTGTCCATTTCACCTATGTTGTCCTATTTCTTGTCATATACTTGTTTGTAGTAAATTCGTACAATCCTTTGTATTTCTGAAGTATCAGTTGTGATTTCTCCTGTGTCATTTCTGATTCTGTTTATTTGGATTCTCTCTCTCTCTCTCTTTTTCTTGATGAGTCTGGTGAAAGGCTTGTCAATTTTGTTAATTTTTTCAAAGAACCAGCTCCTGGACTTGTTGATTCTTCACATAGTAGATTTAATCTCTTTTATTTTTTTTTCATTTTTAAAACAAAAAATTATTGTTGTTGTATTACATCCACCACCTTTTTGCTCCGCTCTGTACCCCTCCCCACCCACTCACTTCCCCCAAAGTCAATCCCACCTGTTGTCTATGTCCACGGTTCCTTTATACCAGGTTCTTGTCTAAGCTGCTCCCTTTCCCTGCCTCTGCCTCACCCCTCTCAACCACTTTCTCCCTGACCACTGAAGGCCTATTCACTGTATTCATATATTGGGTTCTGTTTTGCTTGTTGTTAGTTTTGTTCATTATTGTCCTGTAATGGGTGAGATCATATGATATTTGTCCTACATTGACTGGCTTATTTCACTAAGCATAATACTCTCCAGGTCCATCCATGTTGTTGAAAAGGGTACAAGTTCCTTCTTTCTTTCTGCTATATAGAATTCCATTGTGTAAATGTACCAAAGTTTTTAGATCCAATCATCCACTGATGGGCACTTAGGCTGTTTCCAGCACTTGGCTATTGTAAATAGTGCTGCTATGAACATAGGTGTACATAAGTTCTTATGAATCGGTGTTTCAGGATTCTTTGGGTATAGTCCAAGTAGTGGAATTGCTGGATCAAAAGGCAGTTCCATTTTTAGTTTTTAAAGGAAACCCCATACTGTTTTCCACAGTGGCTGCACCAGCCTGCATTCCCACCAACAGTGCACCAGGGTGCCTTTTGGCCCACATCCTCGCTAACACTTGCTGTCTGTTGATTTGTTGATCATTGCCATTCTGACAGGTGTGAGGTGGAATCATAATGCAGTTTTATTTTGCATCTCTCTGATGACTAGTGATGTTGAGCATTCTTTCATATGCCTCTGGGCCCTTTGTATATCTTCCTCAGTGAGTTGTCTGTTCAGGTCCGTTGCCCATTTTTTAATTGGGCTGTCTGTCTCCCTGGTGTTTAGTCGCATTAGTTGTCATATATTTTGGAGATCAGACCCTTGTTTGAGGTATCATTGGCAATTATATTTTTCCATACAATTGGTTCCCTTTGAATTTTGCTGATATTTTCTTTATCTGAACAGAAAGTTTTCAATTTGATATAGTCCCATTTGTTGATTCATTCTTTTATTTCCTTTGCCCTTCCTGAAGTATCAGTAAACATATTTCTGTGTAGGATATCTGAAAGTTTACTGCCTATATTTTTCTCCACGACGTTTGTGGTGGCACTGCCTATATTTAAATCCTTTATCCATCTTGAGTTTATTCTGGTGTATGGTGTAAATTTGTGATCTAGTTTTATCTTTTTACATGTTGCTGTCCTGTTCTCCCAACACAATTTGTTGAAGATCCTGTTTTTACTCCATTTGTTGTTCCTTCCCCCTTTGTCAAATATTAGTTGACCATAGAGTCCTGCGTTAATTTCCGGGCTCTCTATTCTTTTCCATTGATCTACATGTCTGTTCTTATGCCAGTACCAGGCTGTTTTGATGACAGTAGCCTTGTAGTATTGTTTGAAGTCCAGTATTGTGATTCCTTCTACCTTGTTCTTCTTTCTCAAGATTGCGGTGGCTATTCATGGGCATTTTTGGCTCCATATAAATTTTTGAAGTATTTTTTCTATTTCTGTGAAGTCTGTCATTGGTATTTTAATGGGGATTGCATTGAATATGTAGGTTGCTTTGGGTAGCATGTACATTTTAATTATATTAAATTTTCCCATCCATGAACATGGTATATACTTCCATTTATTTGTATCTTCCTTGATTTCTTTCTTCATTGTTCTGTAGTTTTTTGAGTACAGGTCTTTCACCTCTTTAGTTAAGTTTACTCCTAGGTACTTTATTTTTTTTTGTTGTTATGCTAAATGGGATTTGATTTTTTGCTTCTATTTCTGTTGTCTCATTATTGGTATACAAAAATGCTTTTGATTTCTGGATATTGACTTTATACCCAGCGATTTTGCTAAATTTGCTTATTAGGTTGAGTAAGGTTTTGGTGGAGCCCATCAGATTTTGTATGTACACTATCAAATCATCTGTAAATAATGACAGTTTGACTTCCTCCTTTCCAATTTGGATACCTTTGATTCCTTTTTCTTCTCTGATGGCAATAGCTAGAACTTCAAAGACAATGTTGAATAGAAGTAGAGACAGTGGACAGCCTTTTCTTGTTCTTAATCTTAGGGGGAAAGCTTTCAGTTTTTGTCCGTTAAGTATGATGTTGGCTTCAGGTTTCTCATAGATGGCCTTTATGATGTTGAGGTAAGCTCCCTCTATTCCCATTTTGCTGAGGGTTTTTATCATAAATTGTTGCTGTACTTTATCAAGTGCTTTTTTCAGCATTTATTGATATGATCATATGGATTTTATCTTTCAATTTTTTGATGTGGTGTATTACATTTATTGATTTACAAAGGTTGTACCATCCTTGCATCCCTGGGATGAAACCCACTTGATCATGGTGTATGATCTTTGAAATGTATTGCTGAATCCTATTGGCCAATATTTTGTTGAGAATTTTAGCATCTATGTTCAACAGAGATACGGGCCTATAGCTTTCTTTCTTAATTGTGTCTTGCCCTGGTTTTAACATTAGAATAATATTGACTTCATAGGAAATGTTTGGGAGCCTTCCCTCTTCCTATATTTTTTTGGTATAGTTTGTGGAGGGTAGGAGTTAGTTCTTCTTTAAATGTTTGGTAAAATCCACCTGTGTATTCATCTGGTTTTGGGGCTTTTGTGCTTTGGGAGATTTTGAATTTCTTCTTTAATTTTAGTAGTAGTTATTGGCCTATTCAGGCTTTCTGCTTCTTCTGGGTTCAGTTTTGGTAGATTATTCATTTCCATAAATGAGTCCATTTCATCTAGTTGTCATACTTTTTGTCATATAGTTGTTTGTAGTAGTTTCTTACAATCTTTTGTATTTCTGAGGTATCAGTTGTGATTTCCCCTCTTCCAGTTCTGATAATGTTTATTTGGGCCCCCTCTCTCTTTTTCTTGATGAGTCTGGATAAGGGCTTGTCAATTTTGTTTATTTTTTCAAAGAAACAGCTCCTGGACCTGTTGATTCTTCTATTGTAGTCTGAATCTCTGAGTTATTTAGTTCTGCTCTGATCTTGATGATTTCCTTTCTTTTACTTGCTCTGGGCTTTATTTGTTGTTGCCTCTCTAGTTCTTCCAGCTTTGTGGTTAGGTTGTTTTTATAAACTTCTTGTGACCTTTTTAGGAAGGCCAGTATTTCTATAAATTTCCCCCTGAAAACTGCCTTTCTGTATCCCATAGGTTTTAGGCTGTTGTGTGTTAATTTTCATTTGTTTCCAGGAACTTTTTTATTTCATCTTTGTTCTCATTGTTAACCCCTTCATGGTTTAAAAACATGCTATTCAGTCTCCATGAGTTAGAGAATTTTTTTTTTTTCCCTTGAGATTGGTTTCTAGTTTCAAGCCATTGTGATCTGAGAAGATACTTTGTATGGTTTCAATTTTGCTGTATTTTTGGAGGCTTGTCTTATAGCATACCATTTGGTCTATCTTGGAGAATGATCCATGTGCATTTGAAAAGAATGAGTATTTTGCTTTTTTGGGGCAAAAGACTCTGTATACATCAGTTAGGTCAATTTCCTCTAGAGTGTTGTTCAATGCCACAACGTCTCTGGAGATATTTTGTTTGGAAGATCTGTGCATTGTTGATAGTGGGGTATTAAAATCCCCTACTAATGGTGTGTTGCTGGCTATGTCTTTCTTAAAACATTCCAAGATTTTCCTTATATATTTTGGAGCTCCTATGTTTGGTGCCTATGAGTTTATCAGAGTTATTTCTTCTTGATGGATTGTTCCCTTAAGTATTATGAAATGTCCATCTTTGTCCCTATTGATGACCTTCATTGTAAAATCTATTTTGTCTGAAATAAGTATTACTACTCCAGTTTTTTTTTTTTTTTTTTTTTTTTTTTTTTTTTTTTTTTTTTTTTTTTTTTTTTTCATTTCCATTTGCTTGATATATATTTTTCCATCCCTTCACTCTCAATTTGTGCCGATCTTTGGTTCTGAGGTTGGTCTCTTGAAGACAAAATATATGTGGGTCATGTTGTCTTATCCATTCAGTTACCCTATGTCTTTTGATTGGTGCATTTAATCCATTTACATTTAAGGTGATTATTGATTGATACTTATTCATTGCCATTTTCTCCCTTTGTGTCTGTATTCCTCTTTGGCTTTCTCTGTTTCTTCATTTTATTTGCTTCCTTATTTTTAAAGCAGACCCTTTAGCATTTCTTGCAATGCTGGTTTGGTAGAGATGTATTCTTTTTTTTTTTTTTTTTTAATTCTATTGTTGTTGTATTACATCCATCCCCTTTTTGCTCCCCTCTATCCCCCTACCCACCCACCCATTCCCCCCAAAGTCAATCCCACCTGTTGTCCATGTCCATGGTTCCTTTATACTAGGTTCTTGTCTAAGCTGCTCCCCATCTTTGCCTCTACCTCTCCCTCCCCCCTACCCCGTTCCCCTGACCACTGAAGGCCTAT
>PVIW01016179.1:0-17447 GCA_004026585.1 Noctilio leporinus | reverse complement strand
TTTTTTTTTTTAATTATATTGTTGTTGTATTACATCCATCCCCTTTTTGCTCCCCTCTGTCCCCCCACCCACCCACCCATTCCCCCCAAAGTCAATCCCACCTGTTGTCCATGTCCATGGTTCCTTTATACTAATCCAGCTATCTTTCTAAAAGAGAAATCTGACCATTTCACTGGCCTTAAGACTTTCCATGACACTCCTCAAACCAGAGTGATATTATTTTTAAAATGGACATCTGTGTCTGCTAGCATTCCCAATATTTGCCTTTCCACTGTCCTCAGGTTAAAATCCAATTTTTGTCGTTCAGGCCCCATCCTTTACTGTTCTTTGGCCTCTCCACTCACAGTCTCTTCTATGTCTCACTTGTACTGAATTGCCTTTCAGTTCTTCAAAGACCTCATACTGTGTCATGATCTGGAACACTTTTTTTCTCAGCCTAGCTATTTCCCAGTCATCCTTAATGAAGACATCTATCACCTCTTCCAAGAACTCTCATCTTATCAACCACTTTAGGAACCAACAAGTTCTCTTACAGCACACTGTACCTTCTTAACACACTTAACTTTTAAGAGAATGAGAGAAAAAGAATGAACGGGAAGTAAGGAAGCAGAAGGACTAAGTCTTAAATCTCTTTCTAGAAGAGTAACTGTAAACAAATGGGGCAGTGGGGAGGGCAGGGGCATTAAAAGTAAATATGAGGATGATAAGATCACTGTCATGGAAGACCAAAGTTACCAGTGGAAAGGTCTGTTATTGATGGTCATCATGGTCCTGAAGAATCAGTAGGTGAGCAAACCAGAGATCAGACAGCAAGATTAATCTTGGATAATAAAAATAGATGGATGGTGTTTTAAGCCCTTCATAGGTGAAGAAACACAGGCACAAGATCACACACCTGAAAAGTAAGTGCATAGTTTGTAAATAAAAATTAGGAACTTAAATCTAGGCTGTATGGCTATAGAGAAAATGTTCTTAACCATCCTACCAACTGGATTTAAGGAAGGACATTTTCCTCTTTAAAACTGAGGGAGGGTATTTATCTAGAAGTTTACCTAGTTTATCTAGATAATACTGGGTTAGGGAGTGTGAAGAGAGCAGGTCCCTGGTAACTTCTGCTCTTTTAGGGAGAAAGCATCATGTATTGAGCACCGGGTTGGGTGGGGTGGGGAAGGGAAGAATCCAGGGGAGTAAAGAATCCTGGAGTCCCTGCTGTGTTATTTGGGGACATCCTATTTATAGTTGCATCTCTTAGATCTGTGGTACTAAAGTTTGGACCACAGACCAGACCTGGTTTGCATATTTGTTGCCTTCTCATACTTGTTAAGTACAGAAATTAAGGAAGGGCACACTTTTATAGCAAGTTGACATTGTTGCATTGGCAAATTCATGATCAGAGGCCTTGTCATCTTAAATGGATATAGATGAGTTCAAATGTTGTAGAAATATGTCAAGAGCATTGGTCATTTAAAAAATGCTAACAGTAATGACAACCAGATAATAACCAGGTCATTTGAGACATGCTGATAAAGGAGGGAAGAGGGGAATAAAGCTTTGGAGGACTACACAGCTGACTGGTCCCTATGATGATCCCACATGATACACTCCAGGAAAAAAGAAAATGCAGCTTCTCTGGAAATGGCTCTGCATGCTTTAGGGTATGGTATAAATGAACATGTATGGTTCATGTAGGAATCCTGCTGAGAGGACTGCTGTGTCCCCTGTGAGCTGCGTTACTGAAGCAGAGAGTTGTAAAGAAGAGTGCCTAGCCTCAGAATGAAAAAACCTTGATTCTAGCTTCAGCTCTGCTTCTGACAATCTCTGTCACCTTAAGAAAATCACTTAAATAGGCCTTCAGTGGTCAGGGGAACGGGGGAGGGGGGAGGAGGAGGTAGAGGCAAAGAAGGGGAGCAGCTTAGATAAGAACCTAGTATAAAGGAACCATGGACATGGACAACAGGTGGGATTGACTTTGGGGGGAATGGGTGGGTGGGGAGGGGGACAGAGGGGAGCAAAAAGGGGATGGATATAATACAACAACAATAAAATTAAAAAAAAAAAAGAAAAAGAAAATCACTTAATTCTTTTAATCCCTTTGAGCCTCAGTGTTCTCATCTGAACAACAACAACAAAAGTGTGTGCCAGAAAGAGGAAGAGGAGATAAGGAGATTGCCCTAGATATTCCCTAAGCCTTCCTCAAGCTTTCATTTCTATCAATATTACATCCACCCAATGATTCTGAGAAATTCTACCCACAAATGCTAACACATTTAACCTGCAGCTTCTCAAGAAACTATCCTAGAAACACAAATTATAAATAGCTATTATATTAGGTGGGATCCCACTTAAATATGGTACATATATTTCTTACAAATAAGTTGAGGGAAGAGCAAAGAATTTTCCTAATATTTTTTGAATTATAGTGTAGAGCACAGCATGCAAATTTTTTCATCTTCCATAGGAGGTAGTGTGCTCCTGGTGTATTTTGCTCATGAGGAGTCTAGCTTATATTTTAATATATGTTTAAACTTCAATGAAAATCATCATTAGAAAAAATAATTGTGCCTAAATTCCATGTTTTACTATGGTTATATTAAGGCCTTTTCTCAGCTCTTTAAAAACTAGAACCTAAATATTCTTAAATTATTTTAAGTGAATTATTAAATATTCACTTAATAAATACATGGTACAGTCATGTTAAATATATAGCATTTTTGGCTTAAAGATGGTGTTCAGGTTTTTATGCCCCTACTTCATCTGCTGCTCTGAGATTTGACAATTTACTCTGTGCGTGTACTTTATGGGAATTGAAGAGCTCTGAGAGGTATATATTATCTTCATCATGAAGAGTAGAAAATGAAGGACCACACTTGGGTCAGAACCCAAATGTTTCTATTTTGGTGAGAATATTTTATTATCTTCTGGTAAGATGTAATGAGATGTTACTGTTTAATGCTTCTGAGTGGTTCTTAAGGACTATCTTGTATACTTCCTAGTTTACTTGATTTACTTGAAAGAATGTATAACTAAATTATAATGAATGACAACCCAATATTTGTTTCTATAGAAAATAATAAGCCCTAAAATGAAAATGCTTCCCTTTGTAATCCTATGTCTTGGCAGGTGTTACTAAAACTCTTTGATTTGCATTTAAATTAGATGCTAATTTAGCTCCTTTACATAATTTTATGAGGGAATAATAACCCTAGAATTTTCAAGATCATTTTCTAATCTGTGGTATTTGCAGACTGGTAGAAATACTATTATGCTGCCAGCATCTGGACAATGACACATTGTTTACTTGAAGATAAGCTGTCAGGCACAGTTTTAAACAATAAAAGGTAGATTATATCCTTTTTAAAAGTAAAAATAAATTCCACAGTTTTTGCTCAGTAATCATCTTAGAAGAGATGAGATATAGTCAATGAATACAAATTAATCATTTTTTTCATTTACTTTTCTACAGATTAATATTAATTAATTAAATTGAAATGGCTCTGCTGAGAATTTCTTTCCTGAAAACATATTATCTCTGGGATTTTTAAAAATTCCTGATTTAACTTGGTTAATCAAAAAGGTTTAAAAGAAACCACTAGACCTTTTAGTACAATTATAACAATGACTCAGTATATTTAACTTAAGATTTCATTTTACGAAGGCTGGAGGAAACAAATCCAAGTCCCTTCCAAAGCATTATATCTATAGCTCTTGTTTTCAATTGCCTTTTGTTCCTTAAACGTTCCAACATCTCAATCATAGGGGTGCCAGGAGGAGAAGAGCAAGAAATTGAAAAAACTTATGTGAAAAAATAATGAAGGAAAACTCTCCAAGTTTGTCAAAAGAAATAGACATACAAGTCCAGGGAGCACAGAGAGTTCCAAACAAGCTAAACCCAAAAAGGACCACACCAAAAAACATCATAATTAAAATGCCAAAAGATAAAGATAAAGAGAGAATCTTAAAAGCAGCAAGAAAAAGGAAGAGAGTCACCTACAAAGGGGTTCCTATAAGACTATCAGCTGATTTATCAAAAGGATCTTTTCAGGCAAGAAGGGACTGGCAAAAGGTATGCAAGGTAATGAAAAGCAAGAACCTACATACAACCAAGGTTATGCTATCCAGCAAAGCTATCATTTAGAATGGAAGGGCAGATGAAATGCTTCCCAGATAAGATAAAGGAGTTTATCATCACCAAGCCTTTATTATATGAAATGTTAAAGGGACTTATTTAAGAAAAAGAATCTAAACTATGAACATCAAAATGACAACAAACTCACAACTATCAACAGCAGAACTTAAAAGAAATAAAATAAAAACAAAAACAAACTACACACACAACCAGAGTAAGACCAGAATCCATAGGTACGAAGAATAGTTAGAGGGTTATTAGCTGGGAGGGGAAAGGGGAAGAAACGGGGAAATGATGCAGGGATTAGGAAACATAATTGGTGGGTACAAGATAGGGGGATGTTAAGAATAACATGGGAAAGGATGAAACCAAGGAGCTTATATGTACAATCTATAGACATGAACTAAGGGAGGTGAGATTGTTGGAAGTAAGAAGAGTCCCAGGTGGAGGGAATCAAAGGAAAAAGAAATTGGGGTAACTGTAACAGCATAATAAATAAAATATACTTAAAAATAAAATAAAAATGAAAAGGCAAAAAGGAGACCTTGAGACACAGTAGCCTAAGATTATTACTGAAAAAAAAAGTTGAACATGGGTGAATGGGTGGTTGGTGCAGAACTCTGGAGGGTCATCCACAGGACATTGTGGCAGACAGAAGTCTCAGGAAGGACAGTGGGAGGGAGAACTTCAGGAGAAGGAGCAACTAGGACCTGTCAGGTCTTTTATTACTAAATACAATCTTCTCAATTCTAAGAACCAAAGATATGGTAACCACATATTGATCCAGAGCCGATGTGATAGGATCCCTGCTCTCTCAGAAGTATATTTTGAGGAGATCCAAGATGGTGGAGGAATATGTGAAGCTACACTAACCTCCTCCCAGGACCAATTTGGAATTACAACTTAATTGTGGAGAAATCATTCAAAATAACCAGCTGAACACTAGCTGGGGAGAGTCCTTATAACCACAGACAAAACACTAAAGGCCACTTTATACAACATAACTGGTAGGAAATGTGGACATGTGAGAGGGTTGGCTGGGCTTCCACAGGTGGCAGCTGAGGGGACAGAGAAATACCACTGCAGCCTAGGATTCCACCTGAAAGAGGTGGGGTCTAAACCCCTACCTGGGCTTCCCAACCTGCAGCAACAAAGCTGAGAGTAAAACAGCATCTAGCTGTGAAAAGCAAAAAGCCTTGGGGATTTTTGCCAACCTGAGAGAGACAGATGGAGTCACAGAGAGTTCTTAATGAGACCATGAAAAAAATACATTGCCACACACTTACTCTGGGCTCCAACAGAGGAAGGCCAGAGTGGACTAGAGACACCTAAGGAAAGTTTGGTTTTGAAGAGAGAGCTGAGGGAGCAGTGCTGACTCATCCCCCATATCATAGGCAGATTGCTCTTTTCCAAGTGGCATCAGCCTGAGGGGAAATAATATCTCTGTCCACAGAAATTAATCTACCCCTCTTGGTGGTGCTTAGGCCTGACACTGATCACAGATTGATTACATTAACAACTGAATGAGATAGGCAAAGACAGTGGATCTCTGCTAGTCTCAAACAGACTGCCTAGGCCCGGACTGGGAAATGATTTGATGCCATCAGGGACAGATCCAGGAACTAAAGGAAGTGCACCTTTACAACAGTATACAAGACGTGGTGGGTGGAGTGACTCTCAGTCAGGTAGGCAAAGGGAAGGACCTGCCAAAGAGCAACACAACAACAATCAAAATTCAAGTACAACCAGACAGCCCAAATAAAGGGCATAAAGGGTATCAAGTTAAGGTGATCAAGGAGATGGCACCACTGAATCCCACAGAAGGTCACACCACAAAGACAGGAAGTCAAAGCAAATCAATACAAGAAGCACAAACAAACAAGAATCACCTAAAATGGGGAGAAAAAGAAACAACCCCCCAAAAAGAAAGGAGGAATATCCTGAAAGTTTACTAAATGAACTAGAGACAAGCAAACTATCAGACATGGAATTCAAAATAATGATTATACAGAAACTCAGTTCAATGAGCTCAAAGAAAACTACAAAGAACTCCAGGGAAACTACAAGGAACTCCAGGGAAGCTACAAGGAACTTACTGAGAACTACACCAGCAGTTAAAAGGACATAGGAACTATCCATAAGAGACAGGAGGAAATGACAAATACAATTTCATAATTGAAGAACACAGTAGAAGGAATCAAAAGTAGCCTAGATGAAACAGAGGATTGGATCAGCAAGCTCGAGGACAATCTAGAAAAAAATTCCCAGATAGTGCAACAAAACAAAAAAAGACTGAAAAAGAATGAAGACATTTTAGGTGAACTGCAGGATAACATGAAACCTAATATCTGTATCATAGGGATAACAGAAGGAGAAGAGGAGCAAGGAATAGAAAAACTGTTCAGAAAAATAGTAACAGAAAACTTCTGGACTTTAATGAGAGAAAAAGTCAAACAAGTCCAGGGAGCACAGAAGGTCCCAATAAAGATTAACCAAAAGAGGCCCACTCCAAGACACATCATAATTAAAATGGCAAATATCAAAGACAAAGAAAGAATCCTCAAAGCAGCAAGAAAGAAACAGCTAATAACATACAAGAGGGCTCCAATAAGTTTATCAGCTGATTTCTCAACAGAAACACTATAAGCTAGAAGGGAATGGCAAAAAATATTCAAGCAATGAAAAACAAAGGCCTACAACCATAACTCTAGGATATTTCATAATACTAAAGGGACTAATCCAGCAAGAAGATACAACCCTTGTAAACATATATGCACTCAATATAAGAGCACCCAAATATATAAGAAAAATTTTGGAGGACTTCAAGAAGGACATTGACAGCAACACACTAACAGTATGGGATTTTAACACCTCATCGTCAACAATGGTCAGATCTTCTAAGCAAAGAAACAACAAGGATATTGTGACATGTAACAACACTCTAGATCAAATGGACTTAATTGATACATGCAAAACTTTTCACCCCAAAGAAGCAAAATACACATTCTTTTCAAATGCACATGGAACATTCTCAAAGATAGACCTCATGATAGAATACAAAACAAGCCTCAACAAATTCAAGAAAATTAAAATTATATCAAGCATCTTCTTAGATTACCACAGCATGAAACTAGAAACCAACCCCAAGGACAAAACTTAAAAACATTCAAATTCATAGATACTGAATAACATGCTATTAAATAATGAGTGGGTTAACAATGAGATCAAGGAAGAAATGAATAATTTTCTGGAAACAAATAAAAATGAACACACAACAGCCCAAAACCATTGGGACACAGCAAAGGCAGTTCTGAGAGGGAAGTTCATAATAATACAGGCCTACCTAAAAAAGTAGAAGAATCTCAAATAAACAACCTAACCCTACAGTTACAAGAACTAGAGGAACAACAACAAACAAAGCCCAGCATGAGTAAAAGGAAAGAAATAATCAAAATCAGAGCAGAATTAAATGACATAGAGACTAAAGAACAACTCAAAGGATCAATAAATCTGGGAGCTGGTTCTTTGAAAAGATAAACAAAATCAAGAAACCTTTAACCAGACTCATAAAGAAAAAAAAAAAAGACCCACTCTCTCCACTTCTATTCAACATCATTTTGTATAGCCACAGCAATAAGATAAGAAAAAGGAATCAAAGGCAACCAAATTGGAAAGAAGGAAATAAAACTCATTAATCACAGATGGCATGATAGTGTACATAGAAAACTTTATAGACCCAACCAAATAACTACTCTACCTAATAAGTGAATTTGGAAAAATATCTGGATATAAAGTCAATATCCAGAAATTGAAGGCATTTTTTTACACCAACAATGAAACATCAGACATAGAAACTGGGGGGGAAATCCCATTTATTATAACAACAAGAATAATAAAGTACCAAGGAATAAACCAAGGAGGTAAAAGACCTATACTCAGAAAATTACAGAACACTGAAGAAAGAAATTAAGGAAGATACATACCTAATCTCTACCTCAACAGACTCTTAAATAGTTAAGGGGTTAGTTTAAAAGCACATAGGAAGTTAACCACAAGTTCAAAAAATAGCTAGAATACTATTCTGCAAAATTATTTAAGCCCTAGGGCTTTTTATTTTTTACCTCAACTTAGTAGACATAATAATTTCTACTCTGGGGACTGGCTGAACACTGCAAGAGCCATTATTTCTGAAGGCTTCAACTTATAAAACACATGTAGAGGAAAAACAACGGATATTGAAAGAAGTAAGATCTGTGGACAACCTAAATAAATAAATAAATAAATCTACTATTTAAGATGGAAAACTCCAAAAAGAATAAATTGTAGTTCCAGTAGCTTAAAATAAAATAAAAGGAAGATACAAATAAATGGAAGCATATATCAAGTTCATGTATGGGAATAATTAACATCATTAAAATGTCCATTCTACCCAAAGCAATTTATAGATTCAATGCAATCCCTATTAAAATACCAATGACATATTTCACAGATCTAGAACAAATATTTCAAAAATATATATGGAACAAAAAAAAATAACCCTGAATAGCCTCAGCAATTTTGAAAAAGAACAAAGTAGCAGGAATAACAATACCTGGTATCAAACTATACTACAAGATCACTACAATCAAAACAGTATGATACTGGCATAAGAATAGACATATAGATCAATGGAACAGAGTAGAGAGCTCAAAAATAAACTCAGGTCTCTATGGTCAATTAATATTCAACAAAAGTAGAAGGAGCATAAAATGGATTGGAAATAGCCTCTTCAAAAACTGTTGTTGGGAGAACTGGACAGAGACATGCACAAAAATGAAACTAGATCACTAACTTACACCATACACCAAAATAAACTGAAGATGGATAAAAAGCTTAAACATAAGCTGTATCACCATAAAAGTCCTAAAGGAAAACATAGGCAGTAAAATATAAGTATCCCATGCAGTAATATTTTCACCAATATTTCTCTTAGAGTACAGGAAATAAAGGAACAAGTAAACAAATGGGACTATATATAAATAAAAAGTTTCTGCTCAGCTAAAGAAAACATCAGCAAAATGAAAAGGGAAACATCCATATGGGAAAACATATTTGCCAATGATACCTCAGACAAAAGTTTGATCTCCAAAATATATAAAGAACTTATATGACTCAATACTAGGAAGACAGACCGCCCAATTAAAAAATAGGCAAAAGACTTGAACAGACTTCTCTGAAGAGGACATAAAAGGGCCCTTAGGCATATGAAAGAATGCTCAACATCACTAGCCATCAGAGAGATGCAAATTAAAACCACAATGAGATACCACCTCACACCAGTCAGAATGGCCATCATTAACAAATCAACAAAGTGCTAGTGAGGATGTAGAAACAAGGGAACCCTGGTGCACTGCTGGTGGGAATACAGACTGATATAGCCACTATAGAATTTCCTCAAAAACTAAAAAATGGAGCTGCCCTTTGGCCCAGCAATTCCACTGTTAGGACTGTACCCTCAGAATCCTGAAACACCAATTCAAAAGAATTTAAGCACCCCTATATTCATAGCAGCATTATTTACAATAGCCAAGTGCTGGAAACAGCCTAAGTGTCCATCAGTGGATGAATAGATTAGAAAATTAAAAGAAAACTGTGGTAGACTTACACAATTGAATACTACACAGCAGAAAGAAAGAGCTCCTACCTTTTGTGATAGCATGTTTGGAACTGGAGAATATTTTGCTTAGTGAAATAAGCCAGGTGGCAAAAACAAATACCATATGATCTTACCTAATACAGGAAATTAATGAACAAAACAAACAGATGAGCAAAATCGAACCAGAGACATGGAAACAAGGAACAGATTGAAGGTGACCAGGGGGATGGGGGGAAGGGAAGAGTGGGAGAAAGAAGAGGAAGCTATTAGTCAAGGAACTAGTATGAATGACCCATGGACATGGACAATGGGGTGGAGATTGACTAAGGGTCAGGGGATGGGTTGGGTGGGGACAGCTGTAATATGACAATAATAATGTTTTTTTTTAATTGTGATATATTTACACAATGGAATACTAGGCAGCAGAAAGAAAGAAGGGACTCATACCCTTTACCACAGCATGGATGGAACTGGAGAGCATTATGTTTCGTGAAATAAGCCAGGCAGAAAAAGACAAATATATGATCTCACCTAATACAGGAAACTAATGAACAAAACAAACAAATGAGCAAAATAGAACCAGAGGCATGAAAACAAGACTGGCAGTGGCAAGAGGGGAGTTTGAAGAGGAAGAAGGTGGAAAAGAAGGGGCAGAATTTAGTCAAGTAACTAATATAAATGACCCATAGACAAGGACAACAGGATGAAGATTGACTGTGGGAGAGGGGATGCGATAGGTGAGGCAGAGGAGAGCAATGAGTAAAAAATGGGACAGCTGTGATAGAACAATAATACATTAATTTTTTTTAAGTACAGAGATAAAAATAAAGAGAAAAACTGTAAAATTCACCAAGGGTATAAAAATCTAAATCATTTTATTTCTAAAACTTTTGTTTGATCCAAATTTATGGCCATAAAGTCATTTTGAACATTTTATTACTAAAATTCAAAATCTGCAAACATTTATATTAACAAGGAGCAGCACAAAGTTGAGCTCTGTTTGTGCTACTGAATTTGCCTTCTATATCACAGTTTTTCAGAATTTTGATTATTCATGATGGCCATATTTTAAGGGAAAATTTTTGTGTACTACAGAGCTCCTGATATTGGACCATCCCAAGTTCTTATTTGCCCTCTGAGATAAGGAGACAGGGAATTTACCAATTAGAGATGAAAACCCATGAGCACCCAGAGACTAGTTTGCTATTTCACCAAAGGTCACACCATCTGTGACAATGCTAGGACCAGAAAATCAAGCTGATTTCCCCACTCACGTATATTTTCTATTTTCTTCACACTCCCAGGTTTTGGCTTACTATCTCCTTTCAGGTTTCAACACAATTTAGTGGACACTTAATGATGAGAAAAACATATGCCATCTTGATAAACAGAAAGGCAGGGTGGCTGTGTTCAGACAATTGAGTCATTTCAGTGTTTGTAAATCTCCTTTTTTCCTCTGCTCCCTGCAGAAAAGAGAGGTATTTAATACCAATTAAAGATGCATTTAATACCTTTCACTGATGCTGGGCCATCTGTTGCCAGTTCTGTTCAACTTATATTCTGGAACGAATCTTGTTAATACCTGTACTGTTTCAAAGTTCATGTTCATTCAATATAATTTTTTAAATGTAGAAAGCTTACAATATAGGAAATTATTTGATTTATTAAATTTAGATCATTATCTAGGAAAAAAGACTCCAAGTTTTTAGAAAGTAAAGGGAGATATTTGGAAAAAATTGAAAAGCTAAGAAAGTAGCAAAGTTAGGTGGAATTAACTAAGAAAATGAAAAAATGAAATCATACCCCTCCTTCCCAATATCCTTAATATCAATCTTTTTCATAACTATATATTTTACTTAATATTTTCACCTTTTTCATTTGGTCGGTTGACTTTAACTTCAATATCCTTTTACATTGTTTCATCTCTATGTTGCTTCCTTATCTCTGTTAAACATTTGGTTATGCCATCATTTAATAGCAATTAAAGATGACTTAGTAAAAAGGAAGTGCTTTGACTAATCACTGAAGGTTGAAGCTGATCTCAATTGCTATCTCTAATGTGAAACCATCCCTAGCTACAAAAAAGGTATATTGATACACCCCTTGAGTGGGCCTAAATGTGGAAAAACATGTGAGACTGGGGGAGAAAATTTCTTTCAAGTTGCACCAAAGAGGGACAGGAAAGGACCAGCCAAGGAGGTGATGGAAGGCTGAGCACTTCCTGATTCTAACGCCTTATTGCAACTACTAAATTCACTGAAAAGTTACTAATATGTATGCAAAGCTTGAAATCAAAGGACTTTTAAAAACAAAAAAATCTTATGAAAGGACTAAACTTTGCACTTAAGCTAATGTGGCCAAGACTGCAGCAGCACCTGTAGACCCTGTAGGAGTGTGGAGGCTTGGAGAGAATAACAAAGAACGAAGCCAAAACCCTGGGGAGGCTCTGGGAGAGCCTCACAGAGTTGGCAAAATTGGGTTTGAACCAGATGCAATCAGATTTTTATGAGATGGAAGCTGGTGGCCAACATGATCTCATCCCCAACATAGCAGAGAGGCCCCCTGCTTCTGCTCTTTTTGTCTCATAACTGCCTCTAGCTCTTCTGTCTTTGAAGTTCTTATCTCAAATGTACTTACTGATGTTCTACCAATTGTCTGCCTTAGAGTTACAAACAATAATGTGAGAGTGTCCTGCCAATCATGGTAAAGGGTCAGGAAGGAATAAGGAAAAGAAAGAACAGTATAATACAGAATACTTCATAGTTGCCTGTCCTGCTTGTCTATTACGTGTGGGCCTGATAATATTATTTATTTAACACTATTTTCATTAATAATTGTAAGTACTTTAAGGACTTGTGTATGTCTTGAGGAAAAAAATACACATATAAGTATATACACTTATAGTAGAGAAATACAAGCACCAAGAAAATGCCCTTTGAATTATCACTGATGAGTAAAGGAAGAATGAAATATAGTAGAGAAACATCCCACAGTAGCCATGCCTCAGAATGCGTCCCCCACCGCCCCCACCAACTCCATGTCATTCTAATTGTCCCCACCCACTGGCTCTTGATGAGTTCCCACCTTGGTCTCTATGAATTGAGATAAGGCTATGTTCTGAAACATAGCCTTTGTGCCTTGGCCATGATGTTTGGATCACAGAGACACTAAGTATAATCAGTCTGTGTCTTCCAGCCACCTAGAAAGGAAACTAGTATGAAAGTTCTTCCTAAATAACAGAAGAGATACCCTGGTTTCTCTTCAGATTGTATAAATCTTTCACCTTTTACTAAACAACAGAAGAAAAGAAATGGAGATTGAATGAACCTATTAGAGTCCCTCTTACAATAATTTGAATTCAGTAACAAGGAGAAAATTGGCAGTTGGTAGGTGCAAGTAGAAGTCAGAGCACAGAACAGAAGGCAGAGTGCAGATTTCTCCTCTAAAGAAAAGATACCTGCCCTGGCTGGTGCACTGTGGAAAAGGTGCTGGCCTGTGAACCAAAAGGTTGCTGGTTTGATTCCTAGCCAGCCCACATAACCAGGTTGCAAACCAGGTCTCCAGCCAGGTCTGTAGCTGGAGGCAGGTGAAAGACAACCATACATTGATGTCTCCCTCCCTCTCTGCCTCTATACCTCCCCCTCTCTCTAAAAATAATAAATAAAATCTTTAAAAAAAATTTTTTAATGCAATAGATAAAACTAAATAGCAATGTGTTTCGTGGGTCCTTTTCTAAACTTGTCTTCAGTTCTTCCCCACGTATCATGAGGTAATATTGCTTCTGCTTAGGAGCTATATATTTTAAGGAATTGGAGTGATTAGATAAACTATGGACTAATGAATGGAAGCTCAACATTTTTCTTTAGAAAATGAAGAGTTAGTTTAATTATTGTTATTGCTTACAAGAAAATCTTACAAGAAAATAAACAATTTTATTTGAATATTTCTGAATGGTTAAAGTTTTGAAGAAGCTTTGTACCTTCTCAGTTTTCTATGACTGTGCCTATAAGCAACACAATTAAAAATATATGCTTGATCAAGTTGAATTATTATTCAGGCATTCAAATAATCATCTTTCTTGAGGGTCTCATTAAACGACAACAATATCGTTGAGTGTTCATAGTCAACTAGGAGCCTGACAATGTATTACTTGTACACATGGGGCTGCCTGCTCCTCTGTCCAACTGCTGATTCTTACACAGGGAATTAATTTACTTAACAGATATTTGTTGAGCACTCATGTGTAAGATGCTCAGCTCAGAGCAGTTTCCCAAACTTATCTGATGTTAAAAATCACCCATGCCACATATTTCTTTAAAATTCTTGAGGCTCAATCTGAACTTAATCAGAATTTCAAGGTAATAAGGGCCTTGCATTATTCTTATCTTCAGGGAAGTTGAAAATAAGATAGATGTTATAGGGGATAGATACATGTAAAGAGTATGATACTTGCTTGACAAATAGGGGCATATTCCAGCCTAATTAGGCTATAGTATATGAGTTTAGCATAGAGTAGAAAAACAAACTGTGGGGTATGTTGCAGAGGGTCTTGAGTGCCAAGGTGAAGAATACCTTTTTATGCAGAGTAGTAATATGACTAAATCTGTTAATATTAGAAATATTAACCTTCCAGGGGTAATTAGAATAGTTTAAAGTAATTTAAGACAGTGAACCAGAAGCCCCAAAAGGATCTAATTTCAAAGGATCAGAGGACAGAGAGGCAATGAAGGGTGGTGAGGATAGACTAGGAAGACTATCATGTGTGTGCAGTCACTGGAGTGATATTTATACTTCATCTTCACTGACCTATTTCTTTTTTAATGCAAATGAATTCAGTATTCACTCAACAAATATTTAGTGAGCACTTACTATGCACTGAAATTTTGTCCCTGGCACTCCAGAGTCCACCACATTGTTAATAGGCTACTGTGGCAGATGGAGGAATAAATTAGCCATTACAGTGCACTGAAGAGAGCTGGGGAAGTGGTGAGAAAATTGAAATAAATTTCTTTGTAACATTCCTCTTGTGAATTTACTGCAAGGGTATTTTCTACATGCTAACTTACAGTAAGGAGTATGTCTTAACTCTTTTCACTGAACATATTGGTTCATTAAAGTTGAAAGTTAAAAGAAAGAAGACTTACCAGACAGAACCTTGGAGAAGCCTGTGTGGTCTCTGGCATTCCCAGACAGCTCTCTGCTAGCTTTAAGATACCGATACAATATGTAAATGCTTCTGCTTACCTGGTCTGTCCACTCATATCAACTACAAGGATGTTTAAATTTGCATAATTCGGGCACTGTTGTGAACCACACAGGAATGTATTTTTAATTCCATACTTAAAAACAGTCATGCAAATAATAAATAAATAAATGATGGGTTGACTAATTGCTGAACCCTAGTTATCATAGAAAATGTTAAACTTATTAAAAGTCTGTACATGTGGTGTAAATACTACACTCACACAGAGTAACTGCATCCACTATTACAACATATTTGCACAGGGCCTAGGATATAAATTTCTAGTCCCTCAAAGCAGAACACCAGTAAAGCCTCTAGCTTGAGCTAACTCTTAGCTCAAAAAGCAAGCTAAGAATGGTCAGTATTCTCTCTCTGTTATTGTGCAAAGGTCACCACTGATCCATTCCACACCAGCATATATCCTCTGTTAGTCTGCACTGTTCCACATAGACTCGCACAGTCTTTTATTAGAGTTGACAGACTAACCGTACAATGTTCTTAGTCTCTGCATACAACTGTTCAAATCTGCACTTTTCCACAGTTAACCTTTGCAAAGGTGAAAAGATTTTTCATAAAGACCCCCCCTCAAGACATCTGCTGCAAAATACTGAACACTCTTCTATGCCCTTATCCTGCCGTGATTTGTGTCAGAAAGCAAGAACCTTCAGGCTCTGAAAGTCACCATTTAATAGTTGCC
Source organism: Noctilio leporinus (assembly GCA_004026585.1). NCBI lineage: Eukaryota > Metazoa > Chordata > Mammalia > Chiroptera > Noctilionidae > Noctilio > Noctilio leporinus. The sequence goes on along the minus strand of PVIW01016179.1, from coordinate 1,747 downwards.
TCCTGTGTCTCACCAGAAGAAGCCCCTCTACATCAGAGGCCAAAATTAAAAGCATTGCAGTAAGTAACCTTATCAGACTATGCTTTTCAGCCATTTCTTGCTAACCTCTGGATTAGACTTGGAGCTAAAAGAAGGCATGGGGAACAAAGTAATTAACGTGCACCTGATAATTCCAACAGATGGAAGAAAGTACCCTAAAATATTTCTAAAGGGTTATTTAGATATTAGAGCTTTTTTCTCTGTTCACTTTTCTACATAAACATTTTAATAAACCTTTACAGTTTTATAATGAATATGTGTGTTTTCAAGAATCAGATTGTTAAGGAATATATATTAAATTTTGCTTACATATGCTTGAAACTTATGGATAAATACATAAGAAACTAATAATATGATTGCCTATGGAGAGGGATGCTAGGTAGCTAGAATGTAGTAAGAGGGGGGATTTACTATATACACTCTCTTGTGTCTTTAGGGTTTTCAACCATGTAAGTGGATTAATGATTAATTAGTCAAAAAATATAAATTAAAAATCAATCAGATAAACAAGAGGGTAATGAGGAGAAAATTTATTTGTGTATTCATTGACTGTATACACCAGGCTTTTGCACTAGATGTAAGGGACATAAAGATGAATAAAACAGTGGCTGTCCCTGTTGGTAGCAAGAATGGAGCAGGTGTTAGACTGGTAGGGTCAGACTGGACCTTGGTTCAGCAACCTTGGTACTTGAGTTCTGGATAAGAAATAACTCAGAGCCAAGACTCAAACTATAAGAGAAAGTTTATTTAGAAAGTCACAGAGGTAGAAGTGGGCTCAGGAAACTAGTTACAGAGGCAAGAGAAGAGTCCTTGGAGCTTAGGCAAGGGGAAGGAAATGGTAAACTGCCTGGGGAGAGATGAAGGGGAGAGGAAAGGGGCAGTCATGCTTCTGGGAGGGAGAGTACCCTGGGTCCTCTGTCTTAAGGATTTATATGGGTGGGGATTATAGAGGAGGTCCCAGGGATAGATCTCAATAGAATATTCATCTTCTATCTAGGTGTGTCCTTTTAGGATCATGGTCTACACTGGTTGATCAGCACTAGCCAATGCAGCTGGTCCTGGTGTCATTCACAACATGGTTTGTCTGGTTTTGCTGCTTTTCTGGGCCTGGAACTGAAAGAAAACTGAGGCCTCAATGTTATCCCTAGGGTTTAATGCTTAAGGGAGTGATTTTGCAAGGGCCTGCATGGGGGTCACGTGAAGCCACTCTTTGGCCCCTGGCTCCTCCTCCAAGGGGGTCTACCACATGACTAGCAAAAGGTCAGGAAAGGGTTCAAATTGCATGACCAACAATATGGAAAATCCAGGGGTATAAATTGCATGACCAGTGATATGCTAGGGTAAAGGTTCTTGTTTTTCCATTGCTAGACACCCAGATCTTTCCACCCTGGTGACCTTCTGTAGCTGGCCCACCATCCTTGCTTTGCTCATATCTGTCTAACTGCCAACCACAGTCTCCACAACTCTAGGTAACTCAGATATGATGCTTCTGTAGCAAATTTTTTTTTCTTTTTTTTTAATTTTATTGTTGTTGTGTTACATCCATCCCTTTTTTGCTCCCCTCTGTCCCCCCACCCACCCACCCATTCCCCCCAAAGTCAATCCCACCTGTTGTCCATGTCCATGGTTCCTTTATACTAGGTTCTTGTCTAAGCTGCTCCCCATCTTTGCCTCTACCTCTCCCTCCCCCCTACCCCGTTCCCCTGAC
>PVIW01016178.1:0-17454 GCA_004026585.1 Noctilio leporinus | reverse complement strand
ACAAGTGCCTGCTGCTGGCACAGGAGACAGCCCCTCAGAGGACAGAAGATGGATATCTACTCTTGCTGCTGAACCTGGCAGCCATTGCTCATTGACTGACTAATAAACCTCTTGAACTACCCCTTCTGACCAAGTTCAAGGTCAGGCAAGATCCTCACCTACCTTAAAGAAAGTTCTGCTTGGGCTTGGGTGCTTGGGCATCAGGGTGGGGGCTCAGAGCAGTTACTTAAAGATGCTCCTCTGCCCCCTTTATCCCAGGCCCCACCCCTCCCTGGGGTCTTGGCTGCTGGTTCAAGATGTAGCTCAGCCCTGGCAGCTCTGTGCCCTGGCTCTCCCCACCAGCCTCAATTCTTGGCTGCATCCCTGACTGTGTCTCACTTTCTGTGGCTCTAAGTTCAGATCTTCGGGCTGTAGTCTTTAAGTGGTCCCATTCATGCTTCTAGGTCCAGCCATGGAGATGACCAGTTTGCCACTAGGTCCTGCCCACAGTGACTTGTTGGAGGAGGCCATTCAAAACCCAGGTGGACGAGGCTGGCAGGCCTTGTGCATGGTACTCCAGGAGCGGGGCAGGTGGGCAATACTCATGAGGAGCAGTGTCAGGAGAGTGTTGAGTGTGTGCACAGTGGGGGCTAGCTTTTGTTTCTCCATCTTACTAATGACTGAGACAAAAGATGCCAAATGACAGTGATGTGGCCTGAAATGAGGGATGAAACCACTTCCCCTGTCTGCACCAGCTTGTCCTCACCAGATGCACTGGGATGCACTGGAAACCAGCTTGGGCAGAGGAAGATGATGAGAGTGGGTGACCATCTACAGAACATGTGGCTGATGTGAAAGTCAGCTGGGGAGGCTCAGGTGTGAGCCAGACTCATGTCCCTGGGTCAGAGCAGTGGGAAGCCAGCCTGGTAGAAGCCCTGAAGGATGGGAGCAGGATGCAGATGGCATGTGGGTTAACTAACTGACAGGGCTGCTAACCACTCCAGTCCCAAGACATCATGAAAATTCAGGCCCAGTGGAGCAGTGGTGGGGTGGAGCAAGCCTGGAGCCCAGGAAAGCAAACACATGTCAGGACAGACTATGCTGTGACCACTAAGGCCACAGCTGGGAAGAGGGTGAGAGATGCAGGCTTCAGGACAGATAGGTAATGTGTGGTGTATTACAGGCTGCTTGGTAGGGACACCAAGTGAGAGGCATGACTGTGGCAGAAGGGCAACACTGGGCACAGACAGTAACTGCACAAAAACATTCACTAAATGACCAGTTGGGTCATTTGTCTCATGGTTGCTGCACAGACAGTGTACCTTTTCAAGGGGCCACTGCTCTCCCTGGCAAGCTTTCCTGGGTTGTTAGGGCTTTCCAGTGGGGAGGTGCAGGGGAAGGAGCACACTGTGGTCCTCAAGCTTGGAAACTTCTGTCCCAGCTGAACAAAGAGCCCAGCTCAGTTTCCTGTAGCATTGTCACAGGAACCTCAATGGGCTTAGTATGTGGGCCTGGACCTGTCGGAGGGACTGGGCAGGTCTCTCTTTGCCATTTTTCAAACTCCACCCTCATCTCAGCCTCTGCCAAATAAAAGGCATTTGTGTGCAAATTGAGCTTTCTGGGATGATAAATGACACTTCACATGGTCCTTTGGCCCAGGAGGTGCTGCCCCAGGTAGGAGGCACCTATGATGGATGCAGGTCCTCCTGCCTGGAGTGCATCTGTTCTCCCTGGATCACTGTTAAAGAAATCTGGCAAAAGACAAAGACTTAACTCCCCAACTGCAATCTGTGTTATAATCACAGAAGTTGAGCTCACTGAACAGCCTTGAATGAAAATGTTTCTGCTCACTGAATGCTTGGTAATTTGTCTGCCAAGGCATACACTAAAGAAACAAGCTGGATGGCACCAAATCCTCCCCAGGGAGCAGATGGGTGTCAAAGGTTTTCCAGGAGCCCAGGGATAGTCATGCTCATTATGTGCACATGGGACAGAGCCGAGCACACAGTCATGGCAATTGTAGCGCACGAAGGCCCATGTTTGGCTGTACAACAGCTACTTGATTAAGTGACCCTTTCAAATTCTCAGGAAGCCATTTTATGTCCTTCCCAAAACTCTTTGCTCAGCTAGGACACCCTACTGGGTTTGGAGGCCCTCCCTCAGTTTGCTTACTTCCTAGAGCTCCTGTGAACATGTGACTTGTGACTCACAGAAGAGGAGCACTGTCTCACTGACACCATTCAGGCAGGGTGTGTGTCAGTGACCCCTGCAGCATTGCTTCCTCGGTCATATCTCAGTCATGTCTGGGTCATGTTCAACTGTTGCTGATGCAGCTGTCTGCCCTGCACACTGTGAGCTCTTTCAGAACCATCAGCATTTTGAGGTGGAGGGCTCAGTCGGTCTGTGGGGAAACCCTATAGGACCCAAGTTCGACCCAGGACTGTAGCTGCACTGATGGCTCTGACACTGTTGTTACCAATGGTCTGTCCTTTATGAAACATGTCAGTGCCAAAGCTTTAAAACATGCGCTGTCCTAAAAAGGGGATGGATATAACACAACAACAATAATTTTTTTAATTGATCAATCAATCAATAAGACACATGTTGTCCCAAGGTATCATGAAATGTTTTAAACAAAAAATTGACTGATGTGATCGACCAACTTACACCAGTTTCAGAAGTCTTGGGTGGGACACAGGAGACAGGAGTAGAGCTCCATCTGTGGTGTGAAATCCATCAGTTGAAACCACTGAGAGGGGATGTGGGGCTGCCCAGTTGCTCATGGACAGCAGCTCGGAAGAAAGGAAAAATGCCATCAACTTGATAGCCCTCAGTGTGGTCATTTCCTGCCACCCCAACTCTGAGTGCTGTCTACTTTCAGCTTCTCTGCAGAGGCAGCAAATAACCTGGATGTCAGCATCTGTAGGCCATTTAAAGGTACCTTCATGGCACACAGAATATGAAAAATTGGATGTTGGGTGTGATGCTACAGATTTATAGGTCCAGACACAGTGATGGGTCTCCTTGTGCCCCCACTCAAGCTCCAGGATATAAATCTTTGTAAAAAGCTGGAAGATTGCATCTTTTTAATGGTAAGTGCCTGTCTATGCCTTGGAGGTAGGAATGTTTTTGCACTCCCAGCTCCCAGTCATCAGAGAACCATAATGGGATTCTTCAGAATTGAAAGACAATGAATAAGCTTAGGAAATGAAGGCAGCTTAGAGAATAAGATGGGCTCTAGCATCTCCTCAGTCCTCCCCTCCTGTACTCTGCCGTTGCCACAGAAGTCAGTGTGCTTGTGGGCAGGTCCATCTCAACAGAAGGATCTGCAGATGTGCATTTTCTACTTACTTGCTTTCTTACTTACTTACTTATTTTATTTACAACAAAATTTTAAAATGTGTGCAAGTCAATTTAAGTTCACTGACTTTACTTTTTATGCATTTTTCTCTACCGGCCTACATTTGAACCTCTCTCTGCCCACTGCCATACACCCTGGCTTGGTTCAAGAAGGAGCTGAGAATGGCATGCTATACACTGCTTACTTCATTCAGAAAATATATATATATATATATATATATATATATATATATATATGCCATTTATTAATGACATGAGTGCACTAGCTCTGAGTTTTTCTGCTATTTTTTTTGTCCCATGAAGTCAAGATGGCATTGAGCACCAAATGACTAAGAAAAGAAAGTGTCTGTGGCATCCTGGGCTCCAAATGACCCAGCCACATAGTTATATCTCAACCTGACTTTGGGAGTCAGGTTTAAAACATTGGATACAAGTACTTTGTTTTATCTTTCAACACAGCAAAGATCAAACAATATAATCATCTTTATAGAAAATGAAAAATAAGCTCAGCATTATAAACTTTAATAAAATAGGATTAGATAAATATATTCTTAACATGGTAAAATATAGCTAAGCACCAAGGACAATGAGTGTAAACCTTCTCTAAATAAATTAAGTTTATAGTAAGATATCAGGGTATAAAATTAATACAAAAAACCTAATAGTTGTAGAAGATATAATGGAAGAAATGTCCAAAAGCAGTGATGAGACAATATCCAGGAATAAACTAAAGATCTAGAGGAGAAATATTTTTAAATATCCTCAAAAGCTCATATCAGAAAACTAGTAGGAGGGCAAAGACTTACAATACCATTCATTAGGGAGATCAACATGTAGATTGTCAATTTCCCCAATGTTAATGTAACTTCAATAAAACAGAAATTCATGTTTTTCTAGATTTTTGTGTTTTAATTTTTTTTTTATTGTGGGGCAAGTACTAAACAATCAGACTTTAAAGTTCAGATAGAAAAAAGAAATAAACAAGAATAGTCAAAATCTTCTGAGGAAAGAGTTAAGTGAGGGAGGAAGCCCTACTAGTTCCTAAATCACATAATAGTCCTAGTTAAAACACTGTTGTGCTGGCTCAAATGTAGCAAGTATAAGTAGACACAAAATATGTGGTAAGTTAGAATATAATAAATGCAACGTTTCAAATAAGTAGTAAAAAGATGACTATGTGTTAAGTGGCTTGGACAACTGAATCAGTGTCTAGCAAAATAAATAATGAAAAAGTTGTACCCATATTCATATCTCCTCTATACATAAAAATTAATACCAAATATATCAATTTAAATCATTAAGAAATAATTTAAAAATAAAATCATCAATGTACTCACAGAAATAATGAGCAAATTCCTTCACAGCTTTGTAGTAAATGGAGGATACTTTTTATTAAAACTGAAAATTCAAATGCAGTACAAGGATTCATGGATTCAAGGGCATAGCAATAAAAATTCTGCATGAAAAACCTACCATCAGCATATTTATAAAACAAGATAGACAATAAGAAAATATATTATTTCCATAGACAACAGTATGTTGACTGCCATAGAAAAAGTGGATGGGGCAAGTAGGAGGAAAATGGGGGAATTAATGGAAGGAGACTTGCATTTGGGTGTAGAACACACAACACAAGATACAGATGATGCATTATAGAATTGTACCAATGGAACCTATACAATTTTATTAACAAATTTCACCCCAATCATTCAATAAAAAGTGTATTTTATCACCTACTACAATAGTTACCCTTAAAATGTAAAGAGTTCCTAGAAATCAATAAAAAGACAAAGATCATCAACTAAATATATAAATGGGCTAACACTTTAACTAGATAGTAGAGTGGGGGGAAAAAAACAAACTGATGCTCGACCTTATTAACAATAGAAAACCTATTAGATGGGCAAAAATCCATTTTTATAACATTCAATGAGACTGAAAATAGAGGCATTTTCATGTTAATGCATTAGGTGAGTAAATTTTATAACACATTTAGATAATAATTTGGAAACAGCTATAAAATTACAAAGACACATTATCTTTTGAACAATTTTACTCCTAGGAATTGATTCTAAATATATGTGCAAAGTGATATATATCAAGGCTTTCAGAGCAGTATCATTTGTTATTTGAAATGTTAAGTGCCCATCAATAGAAAACAGTCATACAATAAAATATGACTAAGTACGACTCCCCATGTACAACTATGAAGATTTTCCAATATATACCCCTAAGCAAAAGAGCCAGGTGGAGTACAATGCATAAAATATGCTATCATTTGTGTAAAAACAGAGAATGCATGTAAGGTGACATATTTTTATTTATTTATTTATTTTAATTTTATTGTTGTTGTATTACATCCATCCCCTTTTTGCTCCCCTCTGTCCCCCTCTCAACCCACCCATTCCCCCCAAAGTCAATCCCACCTGTTGTCCATGTCCATGGTTCCTTTATACTAGGTTCTTGTCTAAGCTGATCCCCTTTCTTGCCTCTGCCTCCCCCCTCCCCCCAACCCCTTTCCCCCTGACCACTGAAGGCCTATTCACTCTATTCATATATTTGGTTCTGTTTTGCTTGTTGTTAGTTTTGTTCATTATTGTCCTGTAATGGGTGAGATCGTATGATATTTGTCCTTCACTGACTGGCTTATTTCATTTAACATAATACTCTCCAGGACACTATGGTCAACTGATATTTGACAAAGGGGGAAAAAACATCAAATGGAGTAAAAACAGTCTCTTTAACAAATGGTGTTGGGAGAACTGGACAGAAACATGTAAAAACATAAAACTAGACCACCAACTTACACCATACACCAGAATAAACTCAAGATGGATAAAGGATTTAAATATAAGCAGTGCCACCATAAAGGTCCTGGAGAAAAATATAGGCAGCAAACTTTTGGATATCCTACACAGAAATATGTTTACTGATACTTCATCAAGGGCAAAGGAAATAAAAGAACAAATCAACAAATAGGACTATATCAAATTGAAAAGCTTCTGTTCAGCTAAAGAAAATATCAGCAAAATTCAAAGGGAACCAACTGTGTGGGAAAACATAATTGCCAATGATACCTCAGACAAGGGCCTGATCTCCAAAATACATAAAGAACTAATGCTACTCAACACCAGGGAGACAGACAGCCCAATTAAAAAATAGGCAAAGGAGCTGAACAGACAACTCACTGAAGAAGATATACAAAGAACCCAGAGGCATATGAAAGAATGCTCAACATCACTAGTCATCAGAGAGATGCAAATGAAAACCACAATAAGATACCACCTCACACCTGTCAGAATGGCAATCATCAACGAATCAACAAACAACAAGTGTTGGCGAGGATGTGGGACAAAGGGAACCCTCATACACTGTTGGTGGGAATGTAGGCTGGTGCAGCCACTGTGGAAAACAGTATGGGGTTTCCTTTAAAAACTAAAAATGGAACTGCCTTTTGATCCAGCAATTTCACTACTTGGACTATACCCAAAGAATCCTGAAACACCAATTCATAAGAACCTATGCACACCTATGTTCATAGTGGCACTATTTACAATACCCAAGTGCTGGAAACAGACTAAGTACCCATCAGTGGATGATTGGATCAAAAAACTTTGGTACATTTACACAATGGAATTCTATATAGCAACATGAATCGAACTGGAGTGTTTTATTTATTTATTTATTTATTTTATATTCCATTAGGAAACTAAGGGTATATAAAGCTAATCACAATTCCTATCCTTAACATAAAGAGCTTCAAGGATCAATAAAAAAAAATAATTTCTGCCCAGCTGGTGTGGCTCAGTGGATTGGCATCAGCCTGCAAACCCAAAGGTTGCTGGTTCAATTCCCAGCTAGAGCACATAATCAGGTTGCAAGCCAGGTCTCCAGCCAGGTCCTTAGCTGGAGGCAGGTGAAAGGCAACCATACATTGATGTTTCTCTCCCTCTCTTCCCCTCTCTCTGGAAATAATAAATAAAATCTTTTTTAAAAAAAGAAAATAATTTCTTACACAGAGGAATGTAGACAAACTGAGCAAAGAAGAGGAGGGATGGAAGGCTTTACAATAAATACATTTTCTGAGTCATGTGAATTATCACACATTCAACAATTTATAAACTTAAAAAATTTTAGAAGGTAACTCTTTTCAATTTAAATAACATTTCCTTTTAACTTTTAGTTATCAAATAATATTACTATTTTCAACTAAGTAGATCACTATTGATTTCAGGCTATTTTAGAATTATAGATAAAATACAAATATGTGGTTTGTACTTACTAACAGGTTAAGTCATCAACAGGGAACAGTCTTTTGAAACACTACCAAGTAGATTTTCTTACAATGTGATTTCATTTTTCCCTTTTCTCTCTACCTTACTGATTATGGACTCAGCAAAAGCACTTGACTTGACCAGCTAGTTTCTTGGAACCCAGTGTTCAATCATATCCTACAGAACCTAAAGCAACTTTATCAATCATCACAGTAAGAGCAAAGCCCCAGTTTAGAGGTGAAAGGACCTGGGCATCTCCAGTCATGATCTTCCAACCAACCAGCCCAGGCATGGTTCATAGGGATGCACAGACCCCTGAGTGCATGGAAGCTGGCAAACCAACCCTTTGCCATGGATGAGGAGGGGAATAACAAGCAGGTTTCTGCCCGGTGGGAGAGTTTACTCCCTCTGCCTGCTGTCCCTCTGGCCCCAGCAGAGCCACTCTGACCCAGACCTTAGCAGCCTGCCCGGTCTTTTCCAGTAGCTAGTGAGTGAGTGGCCAAGCCAGGAAAAGACCAGTGCTAGCCATGAAGCAGCAGGTGCTGGAAATCTGTGTTAATTTCAGGAAGTCTAACTCTCCAAACCCTGCAGGATTGACAAAGGATAGTCATTGGCCTAGCACAGTGCCTGTGTCCCTGTCACTCAGATTTCTCCATCTCCACATTGATCTTCAGGCCTCAGCATCTGGGTCAGGAGCCTTACCAACCACACAGCCATTCTGAGAACTTGGTCCCTCAGACTGGAGTTGAATCCTGCTGAAAAATCTCACCTGCCTGTTTGGAGCTCTGCCCTGTGCTGGGTTCTGATGGCTGTGAAGGACAGACAACATGTGGGGCTGGTGTGAGGATCAGTTGTGATCAACTCAAATGACTAACATAAGGCATCATTGTTGACAGGAACCATCTGACCTGGTCACAGTGACAACACTGCTGCTTTTGCCCCCTCGACCTGTTTCCATGTCTTACATTCAGCCTGGGTGGGCTCCGCTGAAACCTGCAGCATCTGCTGTCCTTGTCCCTTACTTCACAACAGCCCCGGTTTTCAAAACTATCTTCCCCTTGGCTGCTCCCTCCCCAGTTATGTGCCCTGGCTCTGTCCACTGTCCCCTGGAGCCCTCTGCAAATCCTCAGCACACACACACACAGAAACAGCATGGATTCAACTGTTCCTCACCCCTGCTTTAGTGGCACCTGGAAAACCAACAGTCACCTGGACCAGGAGAAGCTGTGGGCTCATAGTGAGGAGGTGAAGGGTGGAGCAGAGCCTGTGGGTGAAAGAGCTCCCCTCTCTTCATGGGTGTGACTCATGTACCAGCAGATGCTTGCAGCACACAGCCAGGCCCCAGCAACTTCTGCTGCATCCCTAAATCAACCAGGCCTACTGTCCAGTAAGTTATAGAACAGTGGGCAGGTTGAGGAGAGAGTTCTGATGGCCACAAGGAAGACCCTGGGGTGGGGAAGGGGAGGAGACCATGGCTGCCTCCTGGACTCTGGATGGCACACTGTCCACCTGAAATCATGGTGGTGGGCACAGGTGGGGACACCTTCTCAGAGCAAAACCCATGGAAACAGTGGGAAACACATGGGGACTGTCTAAAGGGAAGCTCATCTCAGGAGTGAAGATCTGATGCTGACAGATGTGGCCTGTCAGAAGGTGCTAGAGAGTAACAGCCCATCTCCCTCTGGAGGGGAAATGCCAACAGTGTCAACACAGAAGTGTGTTCCATGTCTCTTAGATTCACAGAAGTTTCAGTTACAGTAAGGTGATAACTTTCCCATGAAACTGGTAAAGATTTTTAAAATAACCTGTTTAGGGAAGGGTGTAATGGGCATCATCTTATAAACTTCTGGTCAAAGTACAATGAGGTATAAGTTTTTGGAAGCACCCTAGAAATGTAAAGCTTTCTAAAGATCACTCAACTCAAAGTTTTAGGAATCTGTTCAAAATACTTATTTCCCAAGGACATAGCACATTCTAAAATACAGTACATGAAAATATGTTAAATGCTGACCCACCCAAGTTGATCTACTATTCTGTTTGAGATCCAAGCATTCATTTTGGTTGACAGAACCCAGTATTCCCACATGCCAAAATTATAAACATTATTTTGAAATAGTATGTACCATAGCTTTCCTTAAAAATAAGTAAGCATTTTTCTCAATCTAGGAATCAACACTGCATCCAAGTGTTCCTTACAAACTGCGTGTGAGCCACACATGTGCTTAACATGCACAGGCAGTTCAGCCTCTACAGGGAGCTCAGTCTTCTCCACCCACTGCCTGCATCTTCACCCCAAGGAGGCAGACACCTGCGGGGACCCAGGTGCATAACTCGAGCTGATTTTCCCAGCACGGCCAGCACCTCCAATGTGTCACTGGGACAGCTCCAGTTCACATGACGCAGATGCTGCAGAGTTCAAAGAGCAGCTGGGGCCCCCCGAGGACTGCAGCATGACTTGGGCATGTTTCATCACCATCATGCTTCAACCACCATGCTTAGACCTGCTAGACTGGAAATCCCAGGGAACAAGGTCATCTCTCGGTCAGTTTTTAGGCACTGGTACAATTGTTATACATGGCAGAAGTGCAGTCCACGCAGACTTAGCTTTGGTGAACTTCTATCAGGCCAATGTGGACATAGAGGTTACTGAGACTCGTCTCATAATTCCTCCTAGGGAGCTAGCAACACACATATAAACTTTAAAACACAGAAAATAGCTAAGTGTGCAATCCCAATGTACTTAATTTATGTTTTAACAACTCTCAGGGTGAAACTTACTTCTAAGTAACAGGAAGGTTATCCAAGTCATTAAGACACACTGATTGTCAGGTATGTGGTGATGTAGCTGATACATGTTTTGTATAAGGAGTAGCAGACCTTTGTTTCAGAAATACCATCTCATCTGAAAAACAAACAAAAAAATTTTAAATATCGTGACAATAATTAAGATGCCCAGATACCACCTGTGCAAAATATGTATATGACTCATTCTATGAGCAAAGAACTTAACCTGCAACTTTGTTTCCTCAAATATAAACTGAAAAGCCACCATCAGAGTCAGTGGAAAAAATCAACATACAATATATTACAAGCAATGTGTTTTGTTGACATGAATAACCGGTGTGAATCTGTCTGCTGGTTCTGTGGTCCCAAATTTATCTGCTATCACTTCTCTCCTGAGAACCGGAGTCCCTTCCAGTTGCCATCTGACTCCTTCTAGTGGACGTTTTCAGTCTCCATCAAGGCCTGCCCTGGACCAACCCCTAAGCTGGGGTTACCACTCTTCCCCCATCCCTAGCTCTACAGGGTATGGAGCCCAGCAGCCTGTCTTCAACCCTTCCTCAGCCCAAGGGCTCACTGATGCATGCTGACATCTATCTGTAAGGTCTCAATGTTCCTACCATGGGGCTCACCTGGCTGATTCCCTTTAGACTTCTTCATGCAAAGGCAGCAGGTGCCACAACAAGACTCTTCTCAGAGCTCAGCACCTGAGAGAAAAGTTTGTGTGTTTGTGAAGGTTTTACAAGGAAGTTCTAGAAAATAGGTTTTCCAATTGTTATGTATGTTCCAATCACTTTCTAGAAGATGTGTCTGTAAAATTGTTACAGATCTCACATTTGAAAAGTAGGTGGTGAGTATCTGTTATTCACTATAATCAGATACAGAAATGCTGGAGAAACTACTAGGAGTCAGTAGGTGGGTAACATCCAGAGTGGTTGTGATGCTCATCTGCAAGTTCTTCAGACACCCCTCACAGTGGGGACCCAGGGCTGAGTCCCCCCACCCCCGAATCACTGGCTTTAGTGGGTGGCCAGTCACCAAGAGACAATAGAGGGAGAGAGGCTGCTTGGTGACTCTAGGCCACATCAGAAAGGGAGCACCTGTTCCTGGTTCCATGGGCCACACAATCGGGGATGAAGCCACAGAGGCCTTGGCCAACAACATGGTCCTAGTGCCCAGCCCCAGGTTCTGATCTGAGATGGGGCAGCAGCCCCCAGAGCCAGCTCCAAATTTCTGACCCCCACAAGTGGAATCAAATTATGTGGCTGTCCTTGGCACCACCAAATGTGGGTAACCCGTTATGCAGCTTTCATAATCTGAGCTATCATCTAAAAGAATAGGATGCAGCAACATCTGCTAAATAAAAATAAGTACCAGGCAGCACAGTAAGGAAAAGTGGATGGTCTGAAATGTCTGCTGTGGGGAATGCAAGAGGCAGGGACCAGGGACAGAAATCAGTAGCTACAGCAACAGAGCCTGGTGAGGCCAAAACAAAGCCTCCCTCCTGAAGTTCCTTTCCTCCCAGAACATCCCTCCTTCCAGACAGTCCTTTGTGCTCCGGTGTCTTTGAACATAGGAGCTCTAGAGGCAGGTGCTGGTGTCCTCCCTGGTAGGGACTTTTGCTCCAGGAAAGCTCAGATACTCACAGGCTGAGTGTGAAAGCCAGTGCATCATCCCTGGGAACCTGATACAGGCACATGGGCTGAACCTTCTGTCATAACATAGAAGACCTCATCCCCCAGGGTTCTCTCTTCTCTCTACATCTGCTAAGGACAGCCCTTCTTGCTGGTGTCACTGCTCTCCAGCAATCCCCAGACCAGGTCTTCTTAGGGTGCCATTTCCCTCATCACTTTTGCACACACTCCCTGACCTCTGTGCTGACTGTAAAGCTCCCTGGTACAGGACAGTCTTGTTGATTAATTTCTGAGTCAACAACTAGGGTGATTATTACACTTTTGGGGATGATCCCACTTTTGCCCCCTTGGACCACCTTCATATAATATACAGAGTGTAGAACTACCTAAGCTAACTTCCAAATTGGAAATTCCTGGAAGAAATGATGAAAAGTTCACAGGCACTGGCATGTGAACCCAACGGTCACTGGTTTGATTCCCAGCCAGGGCACAAGAAACATGTTGCAAGCCAGGTCTCCAGCCAGGTCCGTACCTGGAGACCGGTGAAAAGCAACCATACATTGATGTCTCCCTACCTCTCTCTCTCTCTCCCTTCCTCTCTCTCTAAAGTAATAAATAAAATCTTTAAAAAAGGATAATAACCTTTCTAACCTAAATTATTTAGTGTAATAAACATTAGTTTATTAATAGATACAAATATTGCACCCCACCAATGAGATAGAAATCTATAAAAGTTTTCATTATGTTTAATTAATCCTGTTTTGTAGTCTTTCATTCTTGAGTTTGCAATTTTCCACTGATGTTCAAAACAAATGCAATGTGTCTCTAAGAAATGAGTTAACTGAATCAAAGATGGTGACAGAGTAGAGAGCAATGCTGATGGTGTTCTTGAGTACCAGAGCAGCTGGAGGACAGGATAGGAAGCATGAGACATCTTCAGGTACTTAAGAATTGGAGTGGCCAGCATCTGGTCTCAGGGAAGCACAGCCCAGAGGCAGTGGAGACCTACAGGAGAGCAGGTGAGGGGGTTCTGGACCTACAGGCCATTGGGCCAAGGTCGGCTCTGGGCAGTGAAGCCAGCTCCAGGCTCCCTGGTGACTAGAAATCTGAACAGTGAAGTGTGGCCCCAAGGGCAAACACTGTAGGGAATTGAACTCCTGCAGGGGAGGGACTGTGTGAGAGACTCTCTCTGGCAACAGGGAGAGGAAGCTCCTCACTGGGCCAGAGGAGGAGGAGAAGAGTATGGCGGGGAGCAGGGGAGGGGTAGCAGGGAAGTGCACTGGCCAGGGTGGTGAGAGGGCCAAAAACTGTGCTGCTGGGCCACCAGGGAAACAGCAGCTTGAAGCCCTTGTGAGGGGGTAGGCCCAGCCCTGTGCACACACACAGGTCCCCAGGCTCCCGCAGAAACTCCAAACTGCTAGCTGGGAGCTTGTAGCTGGGGCAACTGACCCACCCATTGCTGGGGACAAAGGCCACAGACGCGCAGGGAGAGGCACATCACAGAGGTAGCATAAAGGACTCCTCGGAGAGCTGGTCAGCTTGGAGGATTGGCTCTCATCCGGGGGAGCTGGGCAGTGTTGGAAGACCCCAGGCACTGTTGGCAGACAGGAGTTGAGGGGGCAGGGCCCGTCATCACAGGAACCAGTGAGGTTGCAGGCTGCCCTGCAGGGGTGCCAGGTGCACATCACAGGCAGGAACCACCACCAGGAGTTGGAGGGGACACCTTGTGGTCCCCAGAATACCGGCAGTCCTAAAACCCAGCTAGGCTACTGAAGACTCATCCTACCTGGGGGCTGACACTCAGAATCAGCCTTGACTGTGACAATCAGAGGCTCTGCCACTCCAAGACCAGCTAGACTATAGATTGCAGAGACCTGACCAAGAAAAAGAGGCAGCCTCAGGACATGGATTGCTGCTAATCTCAAGCACCTGAGTTACACCAAGAGCTACATGAACTATTAATCCCCAACATATCCTTTTCAAAAGTTACTTCTCACATATTTTTAATCCCCCCATCTTAATCCACCTAATACCCAAGATCTTCCCCCTACTCTTGATTTAAAGTCTACTCACTCTCTGGCTACAACACGTTCCCAGTCTTCAATCTAATTATTCCTACCTTCCCCAGCCACCTAAAACCTTTCTTTATTCTTTTCTTTTATCCCTCCTTTTTTCCCTTTTCTTTTCTTTTTCTTTTTCGTTCTTTTTTTTTTTTTTTTTTCTTTCTTTCCTTCCTGTTAAAGCCCACAGGTCTGGGCTCCATCTGGACCAATCAGAGATCATAAAGGGTGAACAGACACCTAAATCCTTTCTTTGTTAATATTGGTTTTTCTTTGTCTTGTGACTTTTTCCTTTTTTTTTTTTCTCTTTCTCTCTCTGATATAAGCCCAGAGGTCCCGGCTCCACTTGGACCAATCAGGGATCATTAAGGGTGAACAGCTACCTAAACACTTTTTGCTTATCATATCTGTATCTATATCTATATCTATATCTATATCTAAATATATATAGCCTTTTTTTCCCCCCCTGCTAAAAGCCTTCAGGTTTTGGCTCCATCTGGACCAATCAGGAATTAAGGGTGAACAGCCACCTAAACCCTTTTTTCTTCTTATTATTTTATTTTATTTCTTTTATTCCTTTTTTCTCCTTCTCCTTCTTCTTCTCCTTCTCCTTCTTCTTCTTCTTCTTCTTCTTCTTCTTCTTCTTCTTCTTCTTCTTCTTCTTCTTCTTCTTCTTCTTTTCTTCTCCTTTTTTTACTGCTAAAAGCCCACAGGTCCAAAATACAACCAGGAAGCCCAAATAAAGGACACACTAGGAACAACAAGTGGAGAAAACCTGGGAGACTGAAACATTGAACTCCACAAATCTCCTATCGCAGAAGGGTGCTCAACTAAGGCAAGGAAGCAAAGTATGTTAATTCAAGAAAAAAACAAAACAAAACAAAACAAAAAAAGCAAGCAAGAACAGACATCCAAAATGGGGAAAACAGAATTAGTCCATCACCAAAAGGAAAGGAAGAATCCCCAGAAAGTCCATAAAATGAAACAGAGGCACCTGAAATATCAGATAAGGAATTCAAAAGAATGATGATAGAGAAGCTCAATGAGCTCAGCCACATCAAAGAAAACTATAAAAAACTCCAGGAGAATTACAAAGAACTACAGGGAAGTTACAGGGAACTTACTGAAAGCTACAACAGCATGAAAAAGGACATGGAAACTATCAATAAGTGCCAGGAGGAAATGAAGAATACACTTTCTGAATTGAAGAATACAGTAGAAGGAATCAACAGTAGGCTGGAGGAAGTAGAGGATCAGATCAGTGAGTTGGAGGATAATGTAGACAAATAATCCAAGACAGTACAACAGGATAAAAAAATAAAAAGACTGAACAGGATTGAAGAGGGTTTAAGAGAGCTGCAGGACAACATGAAATGTAACAACATTCATATCAAGGGATACCAGAAGGAGAAGAGAAACAAGGAATGGAAAACCTGTTCAAAAATTAATGATAGAAAATCTTCCTAACATGATGAGTGAAAACATGAATCAAGTACAGGAAGCACAGAGAGTCCCAATGGAGATCAACCCAAACAGACAAACACCAAGGCACATTATTATTAAAACGGATAATTTCAAAGAGAAAGAGAGAATCCTAAAAGCATCAAGAGACATACAACAAATAACATATAAAGGGGCTCCAATAAGGCTATCAAATGATTATTCAACAGAAACAATTCAAGCCAGAAGGGAATGGCAAAAAGTATTTCAAGTCATGGTAAACAAAGGCCTGCAACCAGAATACTCTACCCAGCAAGGCTCTCATTCAAGATAGAAGGAGAAATAAGGAGTTTCCTAGACAGGAAAAAAAAAAAAAAAAAGACTGAAAGAATACATCTCTACCAAACCAGCATTGCAAGAACTGCTAAAGGGTCTGCTATAAAAATAAGTAAACAAATATAATGAAGAAACAGAGAAAGCCAAAGAAGAATACAGACACAAAGGGAGAAAATGACAATGAATAAGTATCAATCAATAATCACCTTCAATGTAAATGGATTAAATGCACCAATCAAAAGACATAGGGTAGCCAAATGGATAAGACAACATGACCCACATATATGCTGTCTTCAAGAGACCCACCTCAGAGCAAAAGATCAACACAGATTGAGAGTGAACGGATGGAAAAATATATATCAAGCAAATGGACATGAAAAAAAAAAAGCTGGAGTAGCAATACTGATTTCAGATAAAATAGAATTCACAATGAATTCCATAAAAAGGAGCAAAGATGGACATTTCATAATACTTAAGGGAACAATTCATCAAGAAGAAATAACTCTGGTAAACATATACACACTCAACATAGGAGCTCCGAAATAAGCTAGAAAAATCTTGGAAGACGTTAAGAAAGACATAGACAGCAACACACTAATAGTAGGGGAATTTAATACCCCAATATCAACAATGGACAGATATTCCAAACAAAAAATCCCCAGAGATGTTGTGGCATTGAACAACACTCTAGAGGAAATGGACCTAACTGATGTATACAGAGTCTTTTACCCCAAAGAAGCAAAATACATATTCTTTTCAAATGCACATGGATCATTCTCCAAGAAAGACCACATGGTATGTCACAAGACAAGCCTCCACAAATACAGTAAAATTGAAATCATACAAAGTATCTTCTCAGATCACAATGGCTTGAAATTAGAAACCAATCTCAAGGGGAAAAAAAATTTCTCTAACTCATTGAGACCAAATAACATGCTATTTTTTTAAATTATTTATTATATTTAGAGAAGGGGAGGGAGAGAGGCAGAGAGAAACAGAGACATCAATATATGGTTGCCCTTCACCTGCCTCCAGCCACAGACCTGTCTGGAGACCTGGCTTGCAAACTGATTATGTGCCCTGGCTGGGGAATCAAACCAGCAATCTTTGGGTTCGCAGGCAGGTACCCTATCCACTGTGTTACCTGAATAACATGTTTTTAAACAATGAAGGGGTTAACAATGAGATCAAAGATGAAATCAAAAAGTTCCTGGAAACAAATGACAATGAACACACAACAGCCCAAAACCTATGGGATACAGCAAAGGCAGTTCTCAGGAGGAAATTTATAGCAATGCAGGCCTTCCTAAAAAGGTCACAGGAAGTTTATAAATACAACCTAACCACAAAGCTGCAAGAACTAGAGGAGCAACAGCAAATAAAGCCCAGAACAAGTAGAAGGAAGGAAATCATCAAGATCAGAGCAGAACTAAATAACTCAGAGATTCAAACTACAATTCGAAGAATCAACAGGACCAGGAGCTGGTTCTTTGAAAAAATAAACAAAATTGACAAGCCCTTATCCAGACTCATCAAGAAAAAGAGAGAGAGGACCCAAATAAACAGAATCAGAACTGAAAGAGGGGAAAT
>PVIW01016177.1:0-17477 GCA_004026585.1 Noctilio leporinus | reverse complement strand
AAATTGAAAGATAAAAACCATAGGATCATATCAATAGATGCTGAAAAAGCATTTGATAAAGTGCAGCAACCATTTATGATAAAAACCCTCAGCAAAATGGGAATAGAGGGAGCATACCTCAACATCATAAAGGCCATCTATGAGAAACCTGAAGCCAACATCATACTTAATGGACAAAAACTGAAAGCTTTCCCCCTAAAATCAGGAACGAGACAAGGCTGTCCACTTTCCTCACTTCTATTCAACATTGTCTTGGAAGTTCTAGCTATAGCCATCAGAGAAGAAAAAGGAATCAAAGGTATCCAAATTGGAAAGGAGGAATTCAAACTGTCATTATTTGCAGATGATATGATAGTGTACATACAAAACCCAATTGGCTCCACCAAAAACTTACTTGACCTAATAAACAAATTTAGCAAAATAGCTGGGTATAAAGTCAATACCCAGAAATCAAAAGCATTTTTGTATACCAACAATGAAACAACAGAAATAGAAGCAAAAAAACAAATCCCATTTACCATAGCAACAAGAAAAATAAAGTACCTAGGAATCAACTTAACTAAGGAGGTCAAAGACCTGTACTCAGAAAACTACGGAACAATAAAGAAAGAAATCAAGGAAGACACAAATAAATGGAAGCATATACCCTGTTCGTGGATGGGAAGAATTACCATCATTAAAATGTCCATACTACCCAAAGCAATCTACAGATTCAATGCAATCCCAATTAAAATACCAATGACAGACTTAACTGAAATAGAAAAAATACTTCAAAAATTTATATGGAGCCAAAAACACCCACGAATAGCCACCACAATCTTGAGAAAGAAGAACAAGGTAGGAGGAATCACAATACCGGACTTCAAACAATACTACCAGGCTACTGTCATCAAAACAGCATGGTACTGGCATAAGAATAGACATATAGATCAATGGAACAGAATAGAGAGCCCAGAAATTAACCCAGGACTCTATGGTCAACTAATATTTGACAAAGGGGGAAGGAACTTCCAATGGAGTAAAAGCAGTCTCTTCAACAAATGGTGTTGGGAGAACTGGACAGCAACATGCAAAAAGATAAAACTAGACCACCAACTTACACCATACACCAAAATAAACTCAAGATGGATAAAGGATTTAAACATAAGCCGTGCCACCATAAAGGTCCTGGAGAAAAATATAGGCAGTAAACTTTTGGATATCCTACGCAAAAATATGTTTACTGATATTTCACCAAGGGCAAAGGAAATCAAAGAACTAATCAACAAATGGGACTCTATCAAATTGAAAAGTTTCTGTTCAGCTAAAGAAAATATCAGCAAAATTCAAAGGGAACCAACTGTATGGGAAAACATAATTGCCAATGATACCTCAGACAAGGGTCTGATCTCCAAAATACATAAAGAACTAATGTGACTCAACACCAGGGAGACAGACAGCTCAATTAAAAAATGGGCAAAGGACCTGAACAGACAACTCACTGAGGAAGATATACAAAGGGCCCAGAGACATATGAAAGAATGCTCAACATCGCTAGTCATCAGAGAGATGCAAATTAAAGCTGCATTAAGATACCACCTCACACCTGTCAGAATGGCAATCATCAGCAAATCAACAAACAGCAAGTGTTGGCGAGGATGCGGGGCAAAGGGAACCCTCATACACTGTTGGTGGGAATGCAGGCTGGTGCAGCCACTGTGGAAAACAGTGTGGGGTTTCCTTAAAAAACTAAAAATGGAACTGCCTTTTGATCCAGCAATTCCACTACTTGGACTGTACTCAAAGAATCCTGAAACACCAATTCATAAGAACCTATGCACTCCTTTGTTCGTAGCGGCACTATTTACAATAGCCATGTGCTGGAAACAGTCTAAGTGCCCATCAGTGGATGATTGGATCAAAAAACTTTGGTACATTTACACAATGGAATTCAATATAGCAGAAAGAAAGAAGGAACTTGTACCCTTTGCAACAACATGGATGGAACTGGAGAGTATTATGCTTAGTGAAATAAGCCAATCAGTGAAGGACAAATATCATATGATCTCACCCATCATGGCACAATAATGAGCAAAACCAACAAGCAAAACAGAACCAAGTATATGAATACAAGGAATAGGCCTTCAGTCGCCAGGGGGAAAGGGGTTGCGGGGATGGGGGAGGTAGAGGCAAAGAAGGGGAGCAGCTTAGATAAGAACCTAGTATAAAGGAAACATGGACATGGACAACAGGTGGGATTGACTTTGGGGGGAATGGGTGGGTGGGGAGGGGGACAGAGGGAAGCAAAAAGGGGATGGATGTAATACAACAACAATAAAATTAAAAAAAAAAAAAAAAAAAAAAAAGAAAGTAACCAGTGTTGCATAGAGGTTTATTTAAAAGATATTTAACATGAACTTTTTTGGAAAAGAAAAGGAAACAATATAATACTTCCCAAAAGGATAGATTAGTTAATAAATTATGATTCAACTGTTTTGGTATAGTCATGAGATATAGGAGGAACATTTAATGACACAAAAATATTCATGATATATTAATTTTAGAATATAGTTTACAAAATGTATATAATATATCCTATTAATTTTGTAATAAAACCTTTATACATACAATGCATAGAAAGAGCATCAGATTCCTAGTCTGACATGTAAAGAGCTTAGAACCTGTTGCTCCCACTGTCACAAAAAAGCTGAATGAACTAAATATCAACTCCCTTTAAATCAATCAGAAAATTAAGGTTAAAGGATAGACTTCCCTGTATTTTTTATTCTAAAAACTAGAAAGATGGTCAAATACAATCACTGCTACTGTATCCTGATAGGAGCATTTAAAGGGCAATTGACTATTGATGGAAAAGTAACACACATACTTACTTGGGAAATAAAAACTTCTTGTGAATTTTAGCTCCAGGAGCCCCACCAGGTTCTCAGGGTAAAGATGGGAGAAAAATTCCTTCCTGCTTCAGGCAGGGGAGAAAAAAATGTAACCATTCTAAAATAAGTCCAGAGCTCCTTGTTCTTAACCAAGGCCTGCCCTAAGGGGCAATGGTTAAGAATATGGAGTTACATGATTTACATTTCATCAGAGCCTAACCAACTTGCCAGAAGGGAAATATGCAAGTCCACTAGCCTTTCTGTCTAACCTATGGTAGTGGTTAAAGGGAGCAAAGCCCTTTTATTCCCTTAACCATTTATCATTGTATTTATGTAACTACAGTGGGTACAATTAAAAAGACTACATATGCCTGGGGAATATTACTTTATTAAACAATCAGGGTAACCCAACTCTATAGTGTTATGTAATTAAAACAAAGCTTATTTTCACTCTGTCTGGTATGGCTTTAGGGATTGAGTGCCTGCCTGCAAACCAAAGGGTCCCTGGTTCGATTCTCAGGGCACATGCCTAGGTTGCAGGCCAGGTCCCCGATTATGGGCATGTGAGAGGCAATCACACATTGATGTTTCTTTCTCTCCCTCTCTTTCTCACTCCCTTCCCCTCTCTAAAAATTAATAAAATATTTTTTAAAAAGTCATACCCACACTTTAATATTTTAAAAGGCTTATTTTTCTGTACAAATATGTTTACTTAGTGATGTAATTTATTTTTTGATTTAATCTTTATTGTATTTTTCCATTATCATTTCATTCCCTTATGCCCCCTTCCCTCCACTGGATAATCACCATACTGTTGTCCATGTCTATGAGTCCTTTTTCCTTTTGGTAACTGTATGGATGGACCTGGAGCACATTATACTAAGTGAAATAAACCAGTCAGAGAAAGACAAATACAATATAATTTCACTCATATATGGAATCTAATGAATAAACTGAACTAACAAGGAAAATGGGGATAGGCTAGTAGGCCAGGATCGGGGAAAGTTAGGGAGTAGAGGGAACTTGATCAAAAAAAGCAAAGCGTTTTTGAAGGTCACATAGCTCAGGGACACAGGCTTACTGAAAGACTGAGAGCTAATCATGCTATTATAGAATGTTTCTCCTTCTGCAACAATTTACTAGCACATCAGTAAGACCCATGTATAATATAACAACAATAAAATGTTTTAAAAAAGATAAAAAAATAAAAATAAAAAGTAAAACACACAAAAAATAATAGACTACAGTTAAAAGAGTTGCAAACCTCAAACACTAAGAAAAAGTATGTAGGAAATCCCAAGAACAACAGGTGAATAAACAGAATTAGAGCTATTTTTAGCTTCTGATACTATAATGACAAGAAACAGTAAAATTAGCCCATCTCCTAACTAGAGTAACATGAAAACTCATACTATTTACTTTTTAAGTCCCTTTTAACCCAATATATTATGTCCAAATTTCAACAAATATTTACAAGGCTTGCTAAAAGACAAAAACAAACAACCACAATAGGAAGAGACAAATGAAGAATCAGTACCTCACTTAGCTATGGCAGATAATTTGGAAACATTATACCAAAGATTTAAAATAACTATGATTAATATGCCAATGACTAGTAGAAAAGGTGGATGATATACAAGAATATATGGGTAATTATACATATAGATGGAAACTTTAACAAATGAAAAATGTGGGAAATCAAACCCACTGTAACAAAAATGAAAAATGTCTTTTCTTAAAAAATATGATTGATTATGCTATTACAGTTGTCCCAATTTTCCCCCATTAACCCCTCCACCCAGTACCCCCATTCCCTCCAGCAGTTCCCGACTTTAGTTCATGTCCATGGGTCATGCGCATAAGTTCTTTGGTTTCTCCATTTCCTATACTGTTCTTGATATCCCCCTGTTTACTTTGTACCTAACAATTATGTTTCTTTATCTCTGTACCTTTTCCCCCATTCTCCTCCTTCCCCCTTCCAGCTGATAACCCTCAAAATGATCTCCATATCTATGATTCTGTTCCTGTTCTGGTGATTTTCTTAGTTTTTAAATATTCAGTTATTGATAGTTGTGAATTTATTGTTATTTTAATGTTCATAGTTTTGATCTTCTTATTTTAAATAAGTCCCTTTAACATTTCATGTAATAATGGCTTGGTAATGATGAACTCCTTTAGCTTTACCTTGTCTGGTAAGCACCTTGTCTGCCCTTCCATCCTAAATGATAGCATTGCTGGATAGAGTAATCTTGGTTTTGGGTCCTTGCTTTTCATCACTTTGACTCCTTCTTGACAGTCCCTTCTTGCCTGCAGAGTTTCTTTTGAGAAATCAAATGACAGTCTTATGGGAACTCTTTTGTAAGTAACTATCTGCTTTTCTGTTGCTGGTTTTTTTGTTTTGTTTTGTTTGTTTTTTTTTTTTTAATTTTATTGTTGTATTACATCCATCCCCTTTTTGCTCCCCTCTGTCCCCCTCCCCACCCACCCATTCCCCTCAAATTCAGTCCCACCTGTTGTCCATGTCCATGGTTCCTTTATACTAGGTTCTTGTCTAAGTTGCTGCTTTTAAGATTTTCCCTTTATCATGTACCTTTGGCATTTTGATTATGATTGTGTCTTGGTGTGCTCCACTTTGGGTCCAACTTGTTTGAGACTGTGCTTCCTGGACTTGTATGTGTATTTCCTTCACCAAATTAGAGGTTTCCTCTCATTATTTTTTTCAAATAAGTTTCCAATTTCTTGCTCTTTCTCTTCTTCTGGCATCCCTATGATTTACATGTTGGTATGTTTGGAGATGTCCTGGAGGATCTTTATACTACCCTTATTTTTTAGAATTATATTTCATCTTGCTGTTCTGGTTGAATGTGTATTCCTTCCTAATGTTGCAAATTGTTGATTTGAATCCAAGCTTCATCACCTCCACTGTTGGTTCCCTGTATGTAGATTTTTCTTGGTTTCACTTAGTGTGAACTTCATTTTCCCTTGGATCTTTTAAATTTTGTTGCCATACACAATGAGTTCTTTGAACATCCTGATCACCAGTATTCTGAATTCTGCATGTGATAGGGTGGTTATCTCCATTTCATTTCGTTCTTTTTCTGGGGTTTTGTTCTGTTCTTTCATTTCGGCCATATTTCTATGTCTCCTCAATTTAGCAACCTATCTGTATTTGTTTCTATGTATAAGTAGTGCTGCTTTGACTTTCTGTCTTAGTACTTTGTCCTGTTGTAAAAAGGGCACCTGTAATTTATGTGGATCAGAATCTTAGATTATCACCAGGATGGGACAACTCACTTTATTGCTTTGTGTGTCTGTATGTGGGGAGGCTGTGGAGAGGGACCAATGCCATTGCCTAACTTCTGGAGATTTGCCTAGCACTTGCTATGTAAGACTAACATCTTGCTATTGTTCTGGTACTGAATCCCAGAGGGGGTGGATTTTCATGTTTTAAGTTGTGTGGGCCCTTGAAGCTGAGTGTCCTGAAAATCCCACAGTTTCTTCTGCTGCACCAATACCCACTGGTTTTTACAACCAGAAGTTATGGAGACTTATTTTCCTGTCTCTGTAACCCTGGGCTGTGTAGCCTGGCTTGGGGCTAGGATCCCTTGCTCCCACAGTATCCCTCCCAGTTTTTATCTACCACATGTGAATGTGAGATTGTACATCCCCCTGCTACTGTCTTCCATAACATGTCTCCTTGTCTCTGTGCCCATGTCCGCAATTCCACCCTTCTTGTCTGGAAGGATGTGGCTTCTTTACATTCTTAGTTGTCAGTTCCGTACATCTTGGTTTTATAATGGTTCTGGGTGTTATTTGTTTTGAGGTCTAGTTGTAATTCTTTCTGTGTTTGTGTGAGGAAGTGAGGCATGTTTACCTATGCTTCCATCTTGACCAGAAGTCCTGAAGAATGCCTTTGATAGGCTTATCAGTAGACTGGCACCATTGAGGAAAAAGTCAGTGAGCTGAATATATACCAATGAAACTTCCAGAGCACATAATCAGGTTGCAAGCCAAGTCCATAGCTGGAGGCAGGTGAAAGGCAACCATACATTGATGTCTCCCTCCCTCTCTGGCCCTCTCCCTTCCCCTCTCTCTAAAAATAATAAAATATCTCTCCCTCTCCTCTCTCTCTCTATCTCTCTCTCTATCTCTCTCTCTCTCTCTCACACACACACACACATATATATATACATATATATACATATATACATATATATGTATACATTTTTTAAAGACCTATGCCAAGAAACTTTTTAAAAAATGAGTTATCTATTATTCTTACCTGGCAGGGGTAAGAATCTTACCATGATCACGAAGGTGGTTTCCCCAGGGTGAGGCTTATCCATTGCACTCTGGTTGTGCTGACCCCCTGCTATTTCCCCAAATATGGGAAACTCAACTGTATGATTTGTGGTAGTGGGGGACAGCATTCCTGCCCTGCCCTATTTAAAAATGTGAGTTACCTATACACATCAATTAGAAGACAGAGTATCAGAGTAGATTAAAAATAAAATACATCTATATGTTTTTTACAAGAAACCCACTTTAATTGTAAAGACATATGGCAATTAAAAGCAAAGAGATGAGCCCTGGCTTTTGGCTCAATGGATAGGCACCAGCCTGCAAACCCAAAGTTCGCTCATTCAATTCCCAGTCAGGGCACATAACCAGGCTGCAAGCCAGGTCTCAAGCCAGGTCCATTGTTGGAGGCAGATGAAAGGCAACCATTCATTGATGTTTCTCTCCGTTTCTTCCTCCCTCCCTTCCCTTTTCTCTAAAAATAATGAATAAAATCTTTTTAAAAGTAACCCAAAGGGATGGAGAAATACAAAGCATGTTAACATTAATCAAAAGAGCCATTGGAATAGCTATATTAATTTCAGATATCGTAGACTTCCAAACAAGGAAAATTATGTGTATACATCTAACAGAGCACCAAAATATGCAAGGCAGAAACTGTTTTAACTATGAGGAGAATAAGATAAATCCTCTATTATAGTTGGAGATTTTTAAACTCCTCTATTAGTAATTAAGAGACCCAAAAGCATACTATCAGTAAGGATATAATTAAACTGAAGAGCACCATCAATCAATCAGATCTAATTGACATCTAGAGACTCTTTCATCCAACAACAGCAGCATACACATGCTTCTCAAGCTCACAAGGAACATGACAAAGACCACATTTATGCATCATAAAACATACCTTAGTAAATTTAACAGAATAGAAATTATACAAAGTATGCTGTTAGACCACACTTAAACTAAAATCAGTAACAGAGAGATAGCTATAAAATCCACAAATATTTAGAAATTAGACAATACAATTATGAATATCACATGGATCAAAAAACCTCAAAAGGAATTTTAAAATATTTTTAATTATTTAAAAATAAAAATATAACATTAAAATTCATTGGATGCAATGGAAGCACTACTTCGGGGAAATTTATAGCATAGATCAATATATTAGAAAAGAGGAAATATCTGATGTTAAAAATTTAAGCTTTACCTTAGGAAACTAGAAAAAGATCAAAACCGAAGTAAGCAGAAGAAAATAATTTTTTTTTTTTTAATTAGAGGAGAAATCAGAAAGTAAAACCAGGAAAACAATAAAATTAATGAAACCAAAATTGGTTCTTTGAAGAAACCAGTAAAATAAGGTTCTAATGAGGTTAATGAAAAAATACAAATTACTAATATCAAAAATTTTTTAAAATGCCATCATTACTGATTCTGTGGACATCTAAAGGATAATAAAGGAATATTATGAACAATTCTATGTCCACAAATTCGATAACTTAGAAAAAATGGATCAATGCCTTAGAATGTCAATGTACCAAAACTCACACAAGAAAAAATAGATTATCTCAATAGATTTATATCTATTAAGTAAATAGAATTAATAATTAATAACTTTCTAAAACAGAATGCATCAGGCCCAAATAGTGAACTGGTGAATTTTATCAAACATTTAAGGAATAATACCAATACTCTACCATCTGTTTCAGAAGATGGGAACAGAAGGAACACTCTCTAACTCATTCTGAGGCCAACATTACCTTAATACCAGAACCAGGCAAAGATATTATAAGAAAGAAAAGCTTTAGAGATAAACGTCTCTCATGCAAAAATCATCACAAAAATTAACAAACTGAATCCAACAATGTAGAAGAAGTCCACAACCAAGTGGGATTTATTCCAGGCATATAAGGCTATCTTTTTAATTCTGTTTTTTTCCATTACCATTTGTCCCCCTTTTACCCTCATCTATCCCCACACCCCACTCTGACTATTTTAATATTTAAAAATTAATGTAATTCATCACATCAAAAAGCTAAAGAAGAAAAATCACATGATTGTATCAGTAGACACAGAAAAAAATATTTTACAAATTTTAACACTATTCAGCAAACTAGTAATAGAAGGGAATTTATTTATCTTCCTAAAGAACATCAACAAAAAATCTATAGCTAACATATTACTTAATGGAGAGTAACTAGATGTTTTACCCAGAAGATCAGGAACAAGGCAATGATGTCCTCACTAATTCAACATCATTCTTGTAGTCCTAGCTAATGCAATTGGGAAATAGAAATAAAGGGTATACATATTTTAAAGGAAGAAATAAAACTACCTTTATTCAAAGATAACATGGTTATCTATGTAAAATATCAAAAAGATAAATAAAACCCTTTCTAAAATAAGTGATTATAGCAAGGTAATAGGATAAAGGTGATATATAAAAGTCAATTGCCTCTATATATCAGTAATGAACAATTAGAATTTGTAATTATAAGTATGATGCCAATTATATTATCACCAAACCTCCCCAAAATATTAAGTTATAAATCTAGCAAAATGTGTTCAAGTTCTATTTGAGGAAAACTACAAGTTTATCAAAAAAGAAATCAAATGCATGGAAAGATATCCCATGTTCATGGATAGAAAAAGCCAATATTGTTAAGGTAGTAGTTCTTCTCAACTTGATATACAGATTCAATACAATATTAATCAAAATCCCAGCAATTTACTTTGTGTAAATTAACAAAGTGATTTTAAAATTATATGGAATATCAAAAGGCCCAGAATTTCCAACACAATATTGAAGAACAGTGAAATCCGAGGACTAACACTACCTAACTTTAAGGCTTGCTATAAAGCTATAGTAATAAAGACAATGTGGTGTTGCTGAAAGACTAGACAAATGGATAATGGAACATAATGGAGACCCCAGAAATAAACCCACACATATATACTCAATTTATCTTTGGCAAAAGCAGCAAAGACAATTCATTGGGAAATGGGTAATCTTTTCAACAAATAGTACTGGAACAATTAGATATCTGCATGCAAAAAAAAAAAAAAAAGTCTAGACACAGACCTTAAAACTTTCACAAAAATAACTCAAAATGGATCAAAGACATAAATGTATAATGCAGAAGTATAAAAGTTATGCAACATAAGAGGAGAAAATCTAGGTTATCTTTGGTGTGGCAATTAGTTTATATATATAACAAAAGAAGCAGGCTTCATGAAAAAATTGATAAATAGGACTTCATTTAAATTGTGTCATTCTGCTCCACAAAATACACCACTGAGAAAGTGAAAAGACAAGCCACAAACTGAGGGAAAATATTTGCAAAACACATACCTGATAAAGGACTTGTATCCAAAATATTTTTTAAAAACTTCTCTTTACTTCTTAAATCTCCACAGTTAGAAAACAAATGACCCAGTTAACATATAGGCCAAAGAGCTAAACAGACATCTCACCAAAAAAAAAAAAAAAACAGTGGCAAATAAGTATATGAAAAGATGTTCAATGTCATGTAATTTTAAAAAATTGTAAATTAAATAAACACATGACACAGCACTATATACCTATTAAAATGGCCAATACTGAAGATATGACACACAACACCAGATGATAGAAAGGATGTAGAGTAGCCGAAGCACTCATTCATTACTGGTCAGAATGCAAAATGGCACAGTCACTTTAGAAGACAGTGTGACAGTTTCTTTCAAAGCTAAACATAGCCTTACTATCCAATCCTTCAACCATACACCTAGGTATTATCCAAATAAATTGAAATTTTCTGCCACAACCAAAACCTTAACACAAATGTTTATGGCAGCTTTATTCATAATTTCCAAAAATTGGAAGCAACCAAGTTGTTCTTTAATAGGAGAACTGATAAACAAACTGTACACCCATTCAATAGTATATTATTCAATGATGTAATACATGGGCTACCAAGCTATAAAAATATATGGAGGAATCTTACATATTGGTAAGTGAAAGAAGCTAGTCTAAAAAGACTGTATGACCTATATGATATCTAAGAATCTATATGATAGCTTGAACAGGCAAAACTTTAGAGATAGTAAAAAATCAGTGGTTTTCCAGGATTCTAGGGATGGACGGGGCAAGAGATGTTTGGCAGAGTATGGATATTTAGGACAATGACACTATTCTGTATACTATAATGGTGGACATAATGCCATAACACATAGAACTATAGAAACCAAACAGTGAACTCTCATTTCACCTGTGTGCTTTAGTTAATATCATAATCTATATTGGTTCATTAATTGTAACAAATATATCACAATAATTCAAGATGTTAATAACAAACGGGAAAGTGAGGGTGGGATAAAGAAGGGGATGTATGGGAAGTCTGTACCTTCTGCTCAATTTTTGTAAACCTGGTGGAATTATACAGGGTGCAAGTGATAAAGTGGCAAAATAAACATACCAAAAAAGTGTTATATTTTTAAATAAATGTATAATTGGAATCATACACTTTGTAGACTTTGAGTCCATCTTTTTTTTATTTATTTAACATAATGCCTTTGAAATTCATGCTGTGCATATCAGTCTTTCATATCCTTTTATGGCTGACTAATATGCCATTATTTGGATGTTTATAAATTCATCAAAAAACAGCCCAGATACTTCCAGGTTTTTCTGACAATACAGTAACATTCAAGATGGAGGCATAAGTAGGCACACTTCTACTCCTTGCACAACCATAGAAAGAATTACAACCAGATCTCAAAACTAATAACACCCAGAACCGTCAGAAAATTGAGCTGTATGGACTTGTGACAACCAAGAATTTAAAGAAGACACATGTATTCAGATGGGCAGAGAGGCAGCATGGCAACAAAAGGTGACAGCATCAGAACTGACAGGAAGAATAGCTTGGAAGAGAGCGATCTCAGTTTCAGGACAGACCACACAGCCCAGGGTTCCAGCACAGGAAAGATAGGTCCCCCTTTACCTCTGGCTGTAAAAACCAGTGGGAGTTGAGGCAGCAGAAGAAACTGCCAGATTTTCACCACTTAAAGGTCCAGCACAATCTTAGAACATCCACAAATCCACCCTCTCTGGGATTCGCCACTAGGGCAGCAGCTGGAAAGGGGCACCAGTCACACAAGGGAAGGAGGTGAACTGACTGGAAATGGGTCAAACACTGAGTGAACTGCCAGAGCCAGGCAGCAGCATTGCTTCTCTCTGAGCCCTCACCACATAGGCACAAAGTGAAGTGGGTTGCCTCACCCTGGCATTTCTTAAGGCTCCACTCCATACAACTTACAGGTACTTTTTTTCATAGGTCATGCTAGTAAGACAAGGAGAGTCAAAGCAGCTCTACCTTAAACATAGAAACAAACACAAGGAGGCTACTAAATTAAGGAGGCAAAGAAATATGGCTGAAATGAAAGAACAGAATAAAACCCCAGAAAAAGCCCTGGCTGGTGGCACAGTGGATAAGGCTCCAGCCTGTGAACCCAAAGGTCGCTGGTTCAATTCCCAGCCAGGGCACCATAACCAGGTTGTAAGTCAGATCTCCAGCCAGGTCTGTAGCTGGAGGCAGGTGAAAGGCAACCATACATTGATGTCTCTCTCACTCTCTGCCTCTCTCCCTTCCCCTCTCTCTAAAAAATAATAAATAACATCTTAAAAACAAAAAGAAAAACAAACAAACAAAAAACAGAAAAAGAACTAAGCTAAACAGAGATAGTCAACCTATCAGATGCAGGCTACAAAACACTGGTTATCAGGATGCCCAGAGAAATCCTTGTGGCAAAAAAAAAAAAAAAAAAAAAAAAAAAAAAAAAAAAAAAAAACAAAAAAAAAAAAAAAAAAAAAAAAAAAAAAAAAAAAAAAAAAGGAAAAGATGAAGGTTACACTACATGAAATAAAGAATTATCTATAGGTAACCAACAAAGAAGGGAAGGAAGCTGGGATTCAAACCAATGATTTAGAACATAAGAAAGAAATAGACATTCAACCAGAACAAAAAGAAGAAACAAAAATTCAAAAAAAAAAAATTAGAGGACAGGTTTAAGAACCTCTGAGACATCTCCAAATGTGCCACCATCCAAATCACAGGAGTACCAGAAGGAGAACAGGAAGAGCAGGGAATTGAAAACTTATATGAAAAAATAATGAATAAAACTTCCTGTAAAGGAACCATGGACATGGACAACAGGTGGGATTGACTTTAGGGGGAATGGGTGTGTGGGGAGGGGGACAGCAGGGAGCAAAAAAGGGGATGGATGTAATACAACAACAATTAAAAAAAAAAAACTTCCTTAAATTGGCAAAGGAAATAGACATACAAGTCCAGGAAGCAGAGTCCCAAAAAGATGGACACAAAGAGGACCACACCAAGAAGCATAATAATTAAAATGCCAAAGGTAAATGATAAAGAGAAAATCTTAAAAGCAGTAAGAGAAAGGCAGAGTTATCTAAAAAGGAGTTCCCATTAGACTCCTCTGATTTCTCAAAAGAAACTTTGCAGGCAAGAAGGGACTATCAAGATGTATTCAAAGTGATGGAAAGCAAGGACCTACAACCAAGATTACTTTATCCAGAAAAGCTATCATTTAGCATGGAAAGGCAGATAAAGTGCTTCCCAGACAAGATAAAGCTAACAGAGTTCCTCAGCTCCAAGCCAAAAGGTAAAGGGGCTTGTTTAAGAAATAGAAGAAAATAAAAGGCAACAACTATGAACAACTGAATCTAAAAAAAGAAAATGAATAATACAAACTAAGCAAACAACCAGAACAGGAACAGAATCATAGGTAAGAAGATCATTTTAAGGGTTATCAGCTGGGAAGAGTAAGGGTGAGAAAGGGAAAATGGTACAGGGATTAAGAAGCATAAATGGTGGGCACAAAATAAACAGTGTAGGAAATGGAGAAGCAAAAGAACTTATATGCATAATCCATGGATATGAACTTAGGGGGAGATTGCTGAAGGGAAGGGAGTACCAAGCAGATGGGGACAAAGGGAGAAAATTGCGAAAACTGTCATAGTATAATCCAGGGGTGTCAAACTCATTTTTACTGGAAACATCAGTCTCTCAGTTGCTTTCAAAGGGCTGAATGTAATTTTAGAACTGTATAAATGTAACTACTCCTTAACAGTTAAGTGAGCTGGGTAGAAACAAGGTACAGGGCTGACAGTGCTGGACTGAATAAAACAAGGTGGAGGGCCAAATTCAGCCCGTGGGCCTTGTGTTTGCCACCCATGGTATAATCAATAAAATACACTTAAAGAACATTTTAGTTCCTCCAAGTTTTGCTGACAATTAATAGAATCACTTTATAACATCTAAGTACAGGTTTTTGTTTGAATGTACATTTTTATTTCACTCAGGAAAAATTTAGAAGTGGGATTTCTGGGCTGTATAATAAATGTACTTTTTAATTTAAAACTGCAAAATTGTTTTCAAGTATGTATGTAATTTTGCGTTTTCACCAGCAAAATATGAGGGGAGTTTCAGTTGCTCATCAGGACTTATTATTGTCAGTTTTTAAATATTTAGCCATTTGTGTAGGAGGGTAGTAGTATCTCATCATGGTTTCAATTTGCATTTCCTTAATGACTAATGATATGATTGATATCTGTATATTTTCTTTTTTTTTTAAATTTTATTGTTGTTGTATTACATCCATCCCCTTTTTGCTCCCCTCTGTCCCCCCACCCACCCACCCATTCCCCCCAAAGTCAATACCACCTGTTGTCCATGTCCATGGTTCCTTTATACTAGGTTCTTGGATATCTGTATATTTTCTTAGTTGGAGTATCTATTCAAATTTCATTCCCATTTTTAAAAGTGGGTTGTTTTTTTATTCTTAACTTTTTAGATTTATAAATTCTAGATAAAAGTTATTTATCAGAAATGTGATTTGCAAATTGTTTCTCCCAGTCTGTGACTTTCCTTTATGTTTTCTTAAAAGTCTTTCAAAAGCAGTTCTGACTGGGTGGCTCAGTTAGTTGATTCCTGATCAGGACACATATCTATGTTGAGAGTTTGATGCCTGGTTGTGGCCCCATACTGGAAGGAGCCAGTCAATATTTCTCTCTCACAAGTCTGCCTGTTTGTCTGTGCATCTCTATACCTTTCTTGGTCTCAAAATATCAATAAAATATACTCATGTGAGGATTTTTAAAAACTCAAAAGCAAAAGTTGTTAATTTTGATAAAATCATATTTTATAATATATTTTATCAATAGTGATTTTGGTGTAATATCTAAGAAATATTTGCCTAACCCAAAAGTACAAAGATAGCTTCCAATGTTTTTATCTAGAAGTTTTAAAGTATTAGGATTTACATTGAAGTCTAGCTAGGAGTCATCTTGAGTTAATTTTTGCATATGGACTAAGGTTTATTTTATTTTATGCTTTGCATATTACTATCCAAATATTCCAGCAGAATTTGTTGAAAATGTTTTTGCAACTTTATTGATGATTAATTGACCACATAAATGTGAGTTTATTTTTTGACTTTCCATTCTATTCTGTTGATAAACTTGTCATATCTTTTGCCAATACCACACTGTCTTCAGAACTATAGCTTTACAGTAAATCTTGCAATCTCATAGTGTGTGTTTTCCAACATCTTTAAGTATTTTAAAAATTAATTTATTGTTGTATTACAATTTTTTCTTTTATTCATACATTGCTCTTCCCTGCACCACGCACACCATCCCCTATCCCATTGTCCATCCTCACCTCATTGTCCATCCATGTCCATGGGTCATTCATACTATATCATTGACTTAACCCTTCTCTTTCTCCTCATCCCCACCTCTCTGGTCACCATAATTCTTTTTTTTTCTTAATTTTATTGTTGTTGTATTACATCCATCCCTTTTTTGCTCTCATCTGCCCCCTCCCTACCCACTCATTCCCTGCAACGTCAATCCCACCTGTTGTCCAGGTCCATGGTTCCTTTATACTAGGTTCTTGTCTAAGCTGCTCCACTTCTTTCCCTCTGTCTCTCCCCTCCCCCCAACCCCGTTCCCTCTGACCACTGAAGGCCTATTCCTTGTATTCATATATTTGGTTCTGTTTTGCTTGTTAGTTTTGCTCATTATTGTGCTCATAATGCGTGAGATCATATGATATTTGTCCTTCACTGACTGGCTTATTTCACTAAGCATAATATTCTCCAGTTCCATCCATGTTGTTGCAAAGGGTACAAGTTCCTTCTTTCTTTCTGCTATATAGAATTCCATTGTGTAAATGGACCAAAGATTTTTCATCCAATCATCCAGTGATGGGCACTTAGGCTGGTTCCAGCACTTGGCTATTGTAAATAGTGCCGCTATGAACATAGGTGTGCATAGGTTCTTATGAATTGGTGTTTCAGGATTCTTTGGGTATAGCCCAAGTAGTGGAATTGCTGGATCAAAAGGCAGTTCCATTTTTAGTTTTTTAAGGAAACCCAATACTGTTTTCCACAGTGGCTGCACCAGCCTACATTCCCACCAAAAGTGTGTGAGGGTTCCCTTTGCCCCGCATCCTCGCCAACACTTGTTTGTTGATTTGCTGATGATTGCCATTCTGACAGGTGTGAGGTGGTATCTTAATGCAGTTTTAATTTGCATCTCTCTGATGACTAGCGATGTTGAGCATTCTTTCATATGCCTCTGGGCCCTTTGTATATCTTCCTCAGTGAGTTGTCTGTTCAATAGGTCCTTTGCCCATTTTTTAATTGGGCTGTCTGTCTCCCTGGTGTTGAGTGACATTAGTTCTTTATATATTTTGGAGATCAGACACTTGTCTGAGGTATCATTGGCAATTATGTTTTCCCATAGAGTTGGTTCCCTTTGAATTTTGCTGATATTTTCTTTAGCTGAACAGAAACTTTTCAATTTGATAGAGTCCCATTTGTTGATTCATTCTTTGATTTCCTTTGCCCTTGGTGAAGTATCAATAAACATATTTTTGCGTAGGATATCCAAAAGTTTACTGCCTATATTTTTCTCCAGGACCTTTATGGTGGCACGGCTTATGTTTAAATCCTTTATCCATCTTGAGTTTATTTTGGTGTATGGTGTAAGCTGGTCTAATTTTATCTTTTTGCATGTTGCTGACCAGTTCTCTCAACACCATTTGTTGAAGAGACTGTTTTTACTCCATTGGATGTTCCTTCCCCCTTTGTCAAATATTAGTTGACCATAGAGTCCTGGGTTAATTTCTGGGCTCTCTATTCTGTTCCATTGATCTATATGTCTATTCTTATGCCAGTACCATGCTGTTTTGATGACAGTAGCCTTATAGTATTGTTTGAAGTCCGGTATTG
>PVIW01016176.1:0-17456 GCA_004026585.1 Noctilio leporinus | reverse complement strand
AGTTCTCCCAACACCATTTGTTGAAGAGACTGTTTTTACTCCATTGGATGTTCCTTCCCCCTTTGTCAAATATGAGTTGACCATAGAGTCCTGGGTTAATTTCTGGGCTCTCTATTCTGTTCCATTGATCTCTATGTCTATTCTTATGCCAGTACCAGGCTGTTTTGATGACAGTAGCCTTGTAGTATTGTTTGAAGTCTGGTATTGTGATTCCTCCTACCTTGTTC
This sequence comes from Noctilio leporinus, assembly GCA_004026585.1. Lineage (NCBI taxonomy): Eukaryota > Metazoa > Chordata > Mammalia > Chiroptera > Noctilionidae > Noctilio > Noctilio leporinus. Next base: position 17,229 of record PVIW01016176.1, on the reverse strand, counting down.
TTCTTTCTCAAGATTGTGGTGGCTATTCGTGGGCGTTTTTTCCTCCATATAAATTTTTGAAGTATTCTATTTCTGTGAAGTCTGTCATTGGTATTTTAATTGGGATTGCATTGAATATGTAGATTGCTTTGGGAAGTATGGACATTTTAATGATGTTAATTCTTCCCATCCATGAACATGATATATGCTTCCATTTATTTGTGTCTTCCTTGATTTCTTTCTCCATTGTTCTGTAGTTTTCTGAGTACAGGTCTTTTACCTCCTTGGTTAAGTTGATTCCTAGGTACTTTATTTTTCTTGTTGCTATGGTAAATGGGATTTGTTTTTTCACTTCTATTTCTGTTGTTTCATTATTGGTATACAAAAATGCTTTTGATTTCTGGATATTGACTTTATACCCAGCTGTTTTGCTAAATTTGCTTATTACGTTAAGTAAGTTTTTGGTGGAGCCTATCAGGTTTTGTATGTATACTATCATATCATCTGCAAATAATGACAGTTTGACTTCTTCCTTTCCAATTTGGATCCCTTTGATTCCTTTTTCTTCTCTGATGGCTATAGCTAGAACTTGCAAGACAATGTTGAATAGAAGTGGAGAAAGTAGACAGCCTTGTCTCGTTCCTGATCTTAAGGGGAAAGCTTTCAGTTTTTGTCCATTAAGTATGATGTTGGCTTCAGGTTTCTCATAGATGGCCTTTATGATGTTGAGGTATGCTCCCTCTATTCCCATTTTGCTGAGGGATTTTATCATAAATGGTTGCTGTACTTTATCAAATGCTTTTTCAGCATCTGTTGATATGATCATATGGTTTTTATCTTTCAACTTGTTGATGTGGTGTATTACATTGATTGATTTACGAATGTTGTACCATCCTTGCATCCCTGGGATGAAGCCCACTTGATCATGGTGTATGATCTTTGTAATATACTGCTGAATCTGATTGGCCAATATTTTGTTGAGAATTTTAGCATCTATGTTCATCAGAGATATTGGCCTGTAGATTTCTTTCTTAGTTGGATCTTGCTCTGGTTTTGGGATTAGAATAATACTGGCCTCATAGAAAGAGTTTGGGAGTCTTCCCTCTTCCTGAATTTTTTGGTATAGTTTGAGGAGGATAGGAGTTAGTTCTTTAAATGTTTGGTAAAATTCACCTGTGTAGCCATCTGGTGCAGGGCTTTTGTGCTTTGGGAGATTTTGGATTACTTCTTTAATTTCATTAGTTGTTATTGGCCTATTCAGACTTTCTGCTTCTTCTGGGTTCAGTTTTGGTAGATTATACATTTCCAGAAATGTGTTCATTTCATCCAGGTTGTCATAGAGTTGTTTGTAGTAATTTCTTATAATCTTTTGTATTTCTGAGGTATCAGTTGTGATTTCCCCTCTTTCAGTTCTGATTTTGTTTATTTGGGTCCTCTCTCTCTTTTTCTTGATGAGTCTGGATAAGGGCTTGTCAATTTTGTTTACTTTTTCAAAGAACCAGCTCCTGGACCTGTTGATTCTTTGAATTGTACTTTGAATCTCTGAGTTATTTAGTTCTGCTCTAATCTTGATGATTTCCTTCCTTCTACTTGCTCTGGGCTTTGTTTGTTGTTGCTCCTCTAGTTCTTGCAGCTTTGTGGTTAGGTCGTTTTTATACACTTCTTGTAACCTTTTTTTGGAAGGCCTGTATTGCTATAAATTTCCCTCTGTGAACTGCCTTTGCTGTATGCCATAGGTTTTGGGCTGTTGTGTGTTCATTGTCATTTGTTTCTAGGAACTTTTTGATTTCATCTTTAATCTCATTGTTAACCCCTTCATTGCTTAAAAGCATGTTATTCAGTCTCCATGAGTTAGAGAATTTTTTGGTTTTTCCCTTGAGATTGGTTTCTAGTTTCAAGCCATTGTGATCTGAGAAGATACTTTGCTATGATTTCAATTTTCCTGTATTTGTGGGGGCTTGTCTTGTGACATATCATGTGGTCTATCTTGGAGAATGATCCCTGTGCACTTGAAAAGAATGTGTATTTTGCTTCTTTGGGGTAAAAGAGTCTGTGTACATCAGTTAGGTCCATTTCCTCTAGAGTGTTGTTCAATGTCACAACATCTCTGGGGATTTTTTGTTTGGAAGATCTGTCCATTATTGATAGTGGGGTATTAAAATCCCCTACTATTAGTGTGTTCCTGTCTATGTCTTTCTTAAAGTCTTCCAAGATTTTCCTTATATATTTTGAGCTCCTATGTTGGGTGCGTATATGTTTACCAGAGTTATGTCTTCTTGATGGATTGTTCCCTTAAGTATTATGAAATGTCCTTCTTTGTCCCTTTTTATGTCCTTCATTGTGAAATCTATTTTGTCTGAAATCAGTGTTGCTACTCCAGCTTTTTTTTTCATGTCCATTTGCTTGATATATAGTTTTCCATCCCTTCACTCTCAATCTGTGTCAATCTTTTGTTCTGAGGTGGGTCTCTTGAAGACAGCATATATGTGGGTCATGTTGTCTTATCCATTCGGTTACCCTATGTCTTTTGATTGGTGCACTTAATCCATTTACATTTAAGGTTATTATTGATTGATACTTATTCATTGCCATTTTCTCCCTTTGTGTCTGTATTCCTCTTTGGCTTTCTCTGTTTCTTCATTTCATTTGTTTACTTATTTTTATAGCAGACCCTTTAGCATTTGTTGCAATGCTGGTTTGGTAGAGATGTATTCTTTTAGTCTTTTTTTGTCTGGGAAGCTCCTTATTTCTCCTTCTATCTTGAATGAGAGCCTTGCTGGGTAGAGTATTCTTGGTTGCAGGCCTTTGTTTACCATGACTTGAAATATTTTTTGCCATTCCCTTCTGGCTTGAATTGTGTCTATTGAATAATCATTTTATAGCCTTATTGGAGCCCCTTTGTATGTTATTTGTCGTTTCTCTCTTGATGCTTTTAGGATTCTCTCTTTGTCTTTGAAATTAGCCATTTTAATAATAATGTGCCTTGGTGTTGTTCTATTTAAGTTGATCCTCATTGGGTCCCGCTGTGCTTCCTGAACTGGATTCATGTTTTCATTCATCATGTTAGGGAAATTTTCTATCATGACTTTTTTGAACAGGTTTTCCATTCCTTGTTTCTCTTCTCCTGGTATCCCTATGATACGGATGTTTTTACGTTTCATGTTGTCCCGCAGCTCTCTTAACCTCTCTTCAGTCTTATGCAGCCATTTTTTATTCTCTTGTACTATCTTGGAGTATTTTTCTACATTATCCTCCAACTTGCTGATCCGGTCCTCTGCTTCCTCTAGCCTACTGTTGATTCCTTCTACTGTATTCTTCAATTCAGAAATTGTATTCGTCATTTCCTCCTGGTACTTATTGATAGTTTCCATGTCCTTTTTCATGCTGTTGTAGTTCTCAGTAAGTTCCTTGTAACTTCCCTGGTGTTCTTTGTAGTTCTCCTGGAGTTGTTTACAGTTTTCTTTGATGTGGCTGAGCTCACTGAGCTTCTCTATCATCATTCTTTTGAATTCCTTATCTGATATTCCAGGTGCCTCTGTTTCATTTTGTGTTCTTTCTGGGTATTCTTCCTTTCCTTTTGGTGATGGACTGATTCTTTTTTCCCCCATTTTGGGTGCCTGTTCTTGCTATTTATTTATTTATTTATTTATTTATGTTCTTTCCTTGGGTTAACCTGCTTTGCTTCCTTGCCTTAGTTGAGCACCCTTCTGTGATAGGAGATTTGTGGAGTTCAATGTTGCCATCTCCCAGATTTTCTCCACTTGCTGTTCTTTGTGTGTCCTTTATTTGGGCTGTCTGGTTGTATTCTGGGCCTGTGGGCTTTTAGCAGAAGCAAAAACAAAAACACCAAACAAACAAACAAAAAATTCCAAAAACAAAAAACCAAACCAAACCAAACAAACAAACAAACAAACAAACAAAAAATGCAAGAGGAAAAAAGAAATAAAAATGATAATAATAATAATAAGAAAGGGTTTAGTTGGCTGTTCACCCTTAATAATCCCTGACGTGTCCAGATGGAGCCTGGACCTGAGGGCTTTTAGCAGAGGAAAAAAAAGGAAAGAAAAAAAGGGAGAAAGTCACAAGAGAAAGAGAAATCAATATTAATAAAGAAAAGGTTTAGGTGTCTGTTCACCCTTTATGGTGTCTGTTTGGTCCCGGTGGAGCCAGGACCAGTGGGTTTTATCAGGGAGAAAAGAAAGGAGAGAAAGAAAGAAAGAAAGAAAGAAAGAAGGAAAGAAGGAAAGAAGGAAAGAAGGAAGGAAGGAAGGAAGGAAGGAAGGAAGGAAGGAAGGAAGAAAAGTGGGAGAAAGTCACAAGACAAAGAGAAATCAATATTAATAAAGAAAGATTTTAGCTGTGTGTTCCCCCTTTATGATTTCTGATTGGTCCAGGTGGAGCCAGAACCTGTGGGCTTTACCAGGAAGAAAAGGAAAAGAAAATATTTTAAAAATTAAAAAAAAAAGAGGAAGGAAGAAAAGAATAAAGTGTTTAGGTGGCTGGGGAAGTGAGGAATACTTAGATTGAGGACTGGGAATGCGTTATAGCCTCAGAGTGAGTAGACTTTAATTCGAGAGTAGGGGGAGGGTCTTGGGTATTTAGGTGGATTGAGGTATGGGGGGGGGATTAAGAATATGTGAGAAGTAACTTTTGCAAAGGATATGTTGGGGATTAATAGTTCATATTGGTCTCGGTCTAACTCAGGTGTTTGAGATTAGCAGCAATCCCTTTCCTGAGGCTGCCTCTTTTTCTTAGTCAGGACTTTACAGTCTATAGTTTATATTCTAGCCAGTCTTGGCGTGTGGCAGGGCCTCTGATTGTCACATTCAGGGCTGATTCTGAGTGTCCGCCCCCAGAAAGGCTGGGCCTTCCGCACCCTGGCTGGGTGTTAGGGCTGCCGGTATTCTGGAGTGTGGAGGGTGCCCCCTCCCACTCCTGGCGGAGGTTCCTGCCCAGGACGAGCACCCAGCACCCCTACAGGGCAGCCCGCAACTTTGCCAGTCCCTGTGATGACTGGCCCCGCCCCCGCAGTTCCGGGAGGAGGCTGCCCCTGTCCGTCAACACTGTCAGGGGTCCGCCTACACTGTCCTGCCCTTCTGGGGCGGGCATCACTCCTCCAAGCCAACCAGCTCTCCTTGGAGTCCTTTACGAGGCCTCTGTGATGAGCCCCTCCCAGGCGTGGGTGGTGTGGCCTTTGTCTCTGGCAACGGCGGGTCAGTTGCCCCCGCTACTAGTTCCCGACTCGCCAGCTCACAGTTTGGTGTTTCCATGGAGCCTGGGTGCCTGTGTGGTTGCGCAGGGCTGGGCCTCCCCTCTTGCAGGGGATTCTAGCTGGTGTTTCCCCCGTGGCCTAGCAGCACCATTTTCGGCCCTCTTGCTGCCCTGGCTGGTGCACTTCCCCGCTCCCTGGCTCCGGTTTCCCGCAGGACTCTTCTCCTCCGCCTCTAGCCCCTCGAGGAGCCTCCTCTCCCTGTTGCTGGAGTGAGTCTCTCACACAGTCCCTTCCCTGCAAGAGTTCAATTCCATGTTCCCTATGGCGTTTTCCCTCGCCGCCCGCACTTCACTGTTGAGACTTCCAGTTGCCAGGGAGCTCAGAGCTGGCCTTAGTCAAACGCACCCCTCTGGGCAGAGCCACCACTGCCCAGAGCTGTCCTTGGCCCGCCAGCCGGTCAGTTGGGAATGCCTCACCTACTGTCCTGCCGGCCTCCTCTGCCTCTGGGCTGTGCTCCCCTGTGTCCAGATGCTGCCCATTCCAATTCCTAGGGTCTGGAAGATGTCTCACGCTCCCTATCTTGTCCTCTAGCTGCTTTGGTACTCGAGAACACCATCAGCACTGCTCTCTACTCTGTCGCCATCTTCTCTCATTTTCTAAGGTTATTATTGATTGATACTTATTCATTGCCATTTTCTCCTTTTGTATCTGTATTCCTCTTTGGCTTTCTCTGTTTCTTCATTTTATTTATTTTTAAAGCAGACCCTTTAGCATTTCTTGCAATGCTGGTTTGGTAGAGATGTATTCTTTTAGTCTTTTTTTGTCTGGGAAACTCCTTATTTCTCCTTCTATCTTGAATGAGAGCCTTGCTGGGTAGAGTATTCTTGGTTGCAGGCTTTTGTTTACCATTACTTGAAATACTTTTTGCCATTCCCTTCTGGCTTGGATTGTTTTTGTTGAATAATCATTTGATAGCCTTATTGGAGCCCCCTTATATGTTATTTGTCGTTTCTCTCTTGATGCTTTTAGGATTCTCTCTTTGTCTTTGAAATTAGCCATTTTAATAATAATGTGCCTTGGTGTTGGTCTGTTTGGATTGATCTTCATTGGGACCCTCTGTGCTTCCTGAACTTGATGAATATTTTCACTCATCATGTTAGGGAAATTTTCTATCATGACTTTTTTGAACAGGTTTTCCATTCCTTGTTTCTCTTCTCCTTCTGGTATCCCTATGATAAGGATGTTGTTATGTTTCATGTTGTCCTGCAACTCTCTTAAACCCTCTTCAATCTGTTCAGCCTTTTTAAATTCTCTTGTACTATCTTTGAGTATTTGTCTACATTATCCTCCAACTCACTGATCCGGTCCTCTGCTTCCTCTAGCCTACTGTTCATTCCTTCTACTGTATTCTTCAATTCAGAAATTGTATACTTCATTTCCTCCTGGCACTTATTGATAGTTTCTAAGTCCTTTTTTATGCTGATGTAGCTCTCAGTGAGTTCCTTGTAACTTCCCTGGAGTTTTTTATAGTTTTCTTTGAGCTGGCTGAGCTCATTGAACTTCTCTATCATCATTCTTTTGAATTCCTTATCTGATATTTCATGTGCCTCTGTTTCATTTGGTGGTCTTTCTGGGGATTCTTCCTTTCCTTTTGGTGATGGACTGATTCTTTTTTTTCCCCATTTTGGGTGTCTGTTGTTGCTTGGTTTTTGTTTTTTCCTTGGATTAATCTGCTTTGCTTCCTTGCCTTAGTTGAGCACCCTTCTGTGTTAGAAGAGTTGTGGAATTCAGTGTTGCAGTCTCCCAGATTTTCTCCACTTGTTGTTCTTGTGGTGGCCTTTATTTGGGCCGCCTGGTTGTATTCTGGATTGGTTGTGTATGTTGTTCCTTTCCTTCTAGTCAAGATGGTCCTTCTATCCTTTCTCACAGAAATGAGGAGAGGGAGAATCATAAAGCCTCAAGTATGAGTGACAGTGTAAGCCTATGTATATCGTTGCTGCATCTGCCTTCCTGTTCACCCTTAGTGGTCCCTGATTGGTCCAGGTGGAGCCAGGACATGTGGGCTTTTAGCAGGAAAAAAAGGAAAAAAAAAAAAACGAAAAAAAAAAATGATAATAATACTAATAAGAAAGGGTTTAGATGGCTGTTCACCCTTAAAAATCCCTGATTCGTCCAGATGGAGCCAGGACCTGAGGACTTTTAGCAGGGGGAAAAATATATATATATATATATATATATATATATATATATATATATATATATAAAGCAAAAAGGGTTTAGGTGGCTGTTCACCCTTAATGATCTCTGATTGGTCCAGGTGGAGCCAGGACCTGTGGCCTTTAACAGGAAGAAAAGGAAAAAAAAAGAATAAAGAAAAGGTTTAGGTGGCTGGGGAGGGGAGAAATACTTAGATTGAAGACTGGGAATGTGTTGTAGCCAGAGAGTGAGTGGACTTTAAATCAAGAGTAGGGGGAGGGTCTTGGATATTTAGGTGGATTGAGATAAGGGAGGATTAAAAATATGTGCGAAGTAACTTTTGAAAAGGATATGTTAGGGATTAATAGTTCATGTAGCTCTCGGTGTAACTCAGGTGCTTCAGATTAGCAGAGATCTATTTCCTGAGTCTGCCTCTTTTTCTTGGCCAGATCTCCTCAGTCTATAGTGTAGCTGGTCTTGGAGTGGCAGGGCCTATGATTATCACAGTCAGGGTTGATTCTGAGTGTCAGCCCCCAGGTAGGCTGGGTGTCCCCTCCAGCTCTTGGCAGAGGTTCCTGCCTGTGATGGGCACCTGGAACGCCTGCAGAGTGGCCTTCAACCTTGCTGGTTCCTGTGATGACTGGCCCTGCCCCCGCAGCTCCAGGAGGAGGCAGCCCCCGTCTGCCAACATGCTCGGGGTCTGCCAGTACTGCCCAGCTCCCCCAAGCGAGGGCCAATCCTCTAAGCAGACCAGTTCACCAAGGAGTCCTTTACGCCGCCTCTGTGATGCACGCCTTCCCAGCGCATCTGCAGTGCGGCCTTTGTTGCTGGCAATGGGCGGGTCAGTTGCCCCAGCTACAAGTTCCCAGCTCGCAGTTTGGAGTTTCCTCGGGAGCCTGGGGGCCTGTGTGGGTGCTCAGAGCTGGGCCTTCCCCCTCACAGGGGCTTCAAGCTGCTGTTTCCCTGGTGGCCCAGCAGCACCATTTTTGGCCCTCTTGCCTCCCCGGCTGGTGCACTTCCCTGCTCCCCAGCTCCTGCTCCCTGCAGGACTCTTCTCCTCTACCTCTGGCCCAGTGAGGAGCTTCCTCTCCCTGTTGCTGGATCTAGGCTCTCACACAGTCCCTTCTCTGCAGGAGTTCAGTTCCTCCTTTCCTCTGGCATTTGCCCTCACTGCCCACACTTCACTGCTCAGATTTCTAGTCTCCAGGGAGCCTGGAGCTGGCTTCAGTTAAAGACGCCCCTCTGGGTAGAGCCACCACTGCCCAGAGCCGACCTCGGCCCGCCGACCGGTTTGGAACTTTCTCACCTGCTCTCCTGCTGGTCTCTGCTGCCTCTGGGCTGTGTTCCCCTAAGTCCAGATGCTTACCACTCAAATTTTTAGGGACCTGAAGACGTCTTAAGCTCCCTATCCTATCCTCCAGCTGCTCTGGTACTCGAGAACACCATCAGCACTGCCCTCTGTCGCCATCTTTGATTTCTTCACTTTCTATTTTGAATGAGAGCCTTGCTGGGTAGAGTGGTCTTATTTGTAGGCCTTTGCTTTTCATTGCTTGGAATATTTGTTTGCCACTTTCTTTTGGTTTGTAGTGTTTCTGTTGAGAAATTGGCTGATAGCCTTTGTATGTTATTAGCTGTTTTTCTCTGGTTGCCTTAAGGATTTTCTCTGTCTTTGAATTCTGCCATTTTAATTATGATGTGTCATGGTGTCAGCTTCTTTGGCTTCATCTTCATTGGGACTCTCTGTACTTTCTGGACTTGCATCACTTTTTTTTCTCACCAAGTTTGAGGAGTTTTCTGTTAACCACTTTTTCAAACAGGTGTTTTATCCCTTGTTCCTCTTCTCTTTCCGGTATCCCTATGATATGGATATTATGTTTCATATTGTCCTGCAGCTCTCTTAACACCTCTTCAATCTCAGTTTTTGTTTTGTTTTGCTGCGTTGTCTAGTAATTTTTTTCTACGTTGTTGCCCAATTTGCTGATCTGATCCTCTGCTGCTTTTAGCCCGCTTTTGATTCTTTTTACTGTATTCTTCTATTTGAAAATTGTGTTGTTCATCTCCTTCTGGCTCTTATTGATAGTTTCTACATCCTTTTTAATGCTGGTATAGTTCTCAGTAAATTTTCAGTAAATTCCTTGTAGCTTCCCTGTAGTTTTTTAGTTTTCTTTGAGCTTGCTGAGCTTACTGAGCTTTCTTATTACTGTTATTTTAAATTCCATGTCTGATAGTTTGCTTGCCTCTATTTCATTTAGCACTCTTCCTGTAGATTCCTCCTTTCCTTTTGGTGAGATATTGTTTCTTTTTCTCCCCATTTTAGGTGTCTCTTCTTGTTTGTTTCTACTTTATCAGGTTAATCTGTTTCGACTCCCTGCCTTCATGGTTTGGACTTATATGTTTGGAGTCCTGTGGGATTCTGTGGTGCAGTCTTCTAAATTTCCTGAACTTGCTATTCTTGGGATGCTCTTTATGTCATTTACTTGGGTTTTCTGCTTGTATTTTGGATTTGGCTTATGTGTTGCTTCGTGTTTGTTCCTTTTCTCTGTCTAGCTGATGGGGAGCCACTCTTTCCACCACATCTCACATATTATTGAGCTGCTACTAAAACAGGACCACTAATCCAGGCAAAGTAACCACTCTTCCAAAATATCTTACACCCTCAATCACACTTTCAGCTGCATACGAGCCTAGTTAAATACCTATACCATCAAAGATAACCCCTGCCCTTAGCCACAATCTCAGCTGCAAGTAAGCCAGTATTAATAAGGATGTAAATAGATTCAGACTATTACAACACAGGAAAAACAGCTGAGTTAACTAAATTATAAATACTTTTTGGAAGGTGGGAAGAAGGAGCAATGATAGTAGTGAGAAGTGCCAGGGAAATGAGAGAAAGAAAGCAAAATTTATCTTATGTAGAAATGGGTTGGGGAAGAATCAGAATGTAGTGAGAAAGGGCAAGTGTAGAGTATTAAGCCTAAGCAGAAGTTATATATGTATATATACTTACATGTGCATATATACACCTATATATAGATAGTGAGAGAATAAACATAGCTACATAAAAAACTAAGGAAGTCGAATTAGAAAAAAATAAAGAGAAAAGAATAAAAACTAGGAACTAAATTATTAAGTTTCACTATAGCCCTATCAACAACATGTGAGTTGTAATTACAATAGGTGGGATGGGAGTGCAAAGTAAAAATTTGAGAAAGTGAGATTAAGAGCATCAAGAAGCTAGTATGGAAGAACCATGGACATGGACGACATGTGGGATTGACTTTGTGGGTGAGTGGGTGGGTGGAGAAGGGGACAGAGAGGAATAAAAAGGGGATGGATATAATACAACAACAATAAAACTAGGTTAAAAAAAAAGAGATGTCTGGAGGGATGAGAAGTGATTTTAAGGTGATATAGGGTGGAGGATTACTAAGAATGAGGCGTTAGGTCCAGTCTAGGACAGGGAAAGACACAAATTGGAAAATGAAAAAAGGAAAAGGCTGGAGGAAGTTATAAGTAAAGGAGGAGCAGGGAGATGCTAAGCTTTGATATTTGAAATAACAGAATAGTGAAGATTTATAAATAAGTTTGCAAAGATGCTGCATTTACCTCCCTATCCACCCTCAATGACTACTGATTGGGCAAGGTGGAGGAAGGACAAGTGAATTTTATGAACAGAAAAAAGAATGTGTGGTGACTAATGACCAAAAAGGGAAAAAACACCCAAAATTTTTGAGACGCTGGAGAGGGGATACTTAGTGTGGGGAATGGGAATGAGTCATACATAGCATGAGAGAAAATAGAATTTAAAACAACAGAAGAGGAAATTGGCTGATTTAATGAAGAGAGAAGGGGGGTGTAAAATATGAGATTTGAAATATAATATAAACACTTTATTTAAAATGCACTAATTGTGAGGACAAGAAATGACTATTAAAAAGGATATGTTGGAGATGAATAATTCATATAGAAGATCGTGGTGTAACTCAGATGCTTGAAATTAGCAGTGATCTATTTCCTGTGTCTGTCTCTTTTCTTGATCAAATTTCTCTGTAATCTGTGGTCAGGCTCTAGCCCCTTTGGGTAGGGGTAAGCGAATCCTGTGGGCAGAGCTATGTCTTCGATTCAGGCTGATGTCATTTAGTGAGGAGTAGTTCAAATGACCACTGGGTACTGTAGTCTGGGGGATGAATTGGCTCTGGCGATCTGTCCATGGCTTCACCAACTCCCCGCTCCCCTTTTCCTCCCCACCCTGAGCCCAGGGCAAATGGGTACGAATGTGACCCTGCATGTCATTCCATAAAGTTTTTCTCTCACTGCTACTCCATCTCCAAAGAGCTGCTGTATTCATGAGCAGATGTGTACCTGCCCTGGGCTTCTGTCACACCTTTGTTCTGTACTCCTGGCCTGGTACCAAAACTCAGTTTCTCACAGTCAGGGCCAGTCCAGTCCCTATCTGTTTCTTCCAAACACATTGTGGCAGGAACACTATTTACCTTTCTTCAGGTGCTTGCTCAGAGTTTCCCTGCTCCTGCTGTCCACCACTTGGTTAACAAGCTGTTCCAAAGCTGCCCAAAGCTGCCCAAAGCTGCCCCCAAATGGCATATCTAGCAGAGCTGGGCTGGGCTGTGCCACCCCTGCAACCCGGTTCAGAAGCCATTGGCCCCCAGGCTTCTGCGATCTGTAGAGCAGGCTGCAGCCCTCTTGCACTCTTGCCTTGAATTAAACCAACTGTCCTAGCTTTGTGACCTCTCAAGCAGTCACTCCAAGAATCTAGCAGCTTCCTGCACCACCTCCCTAAGACTTTCATCTATATGCACTCAATGCCAAATCCTCCAGCCACTCAGAAAACCAGAGCGCTCAGCGCTGTCAGTTACCCTGCTGCCATTTTCTAACTCTTTCACAGTTCTTTAGGCTATTCTAGTTTCTTTGCATTTCAATTTTAGAATTAGCTTCACATATACAAGTATACAAAAAAAGCATGCATGGGAATTTGATTGGAATGAGGGGAAAATTACATCTAAAGACTATCAAGTATTTCCACTCATGAACATAGCATGTCTCCCTTTATCCTTAGATATTTTATTTCCTATAGGATATGTTATAATTTGTAGTATATAGGACATATAGTTCTTTTGTCAGATTTATCCCTAAGTATTTTCTATTTTTTAAGAAAGGTTTTATTCTAGAGAGAAGGGAAGGAGAAAGAGAGGGAGAGAAACATCAGTGTGTGGTTGCCTATCGTACACCCCTGACTGGGGACCCATCCTGACTGGGGATTGAACCAGTGACCCTTTGGTTTGCAGACTGGTGCACAATCTACTGAGCCACACCAGCCAGGGCTTTTTCTATTTTTTGATAGTATTGTAAATGGAATTTTGAAATTTCACTTTCTGATTGTATATTGCTTATAATGAAAATACAATTGTTTTAAAAATAAATTACATTTTAGAACACATCTAAATTTACAGAAAACATTAATGAAGAGTTTCTACATTCCTCATATCCAATTTCCTCTGTTATAAACATCTTACATTAGTATAGTACATTTGTTACAATTAATATTGATAATTATTATACTTTATTCAGATTTCCTTAGTTTTTCCCTAATGTACTTTTTCTGCTCTGGAGTCCCATCTAGGACACAGTATTACATTTAGTTGTCATGTCTTCTTAGGCTTCCCTTGGCTATGACAATCTCAGACTTTCCTTATTTTTGATGACCTTGACAGTTTTGAGAAGTACTGATTGAATATTTTGTAGAATGTCTCTCAGTAGGGGTTTGTCTGGTGTTTTTCTCATGATTAGACTGGGTAATATGTTTTTGAGGGAAATACCACTGAGATAAAGTACCATTTTAGGGTACACATGTATCCAGAGTACTCACAGGTACGTACCATACTATCAATATGATTTATCACTGTTGATTGTGACTTTTGGCTGAGGTAATGTTTGCCTTTTTGGAATATCATATAATGATGAACAGTGTACAACCATTTCAGATGGGCTTCTTTTACTGACCAATGTGCATTTAAGGTTCATTCATGTCTTTTCATGCTTTGATAGCTCATTTCACCTTAGCATTGAATAATATTTTGTTATATGTTTGTACCACCATGTTTATTCATATAGCTATTGAAAGACATCTTGTTACTTTCAGTTTTGGAAATTGTGAATAAAGCTGCTGTAAACTTTCTTGTGCAGGTTTTTGTGTGGACATAAGTTCTCAAATAAGTTCAGTAAATGCCTTGGAGCACAGTTGCTGAATCATATAGTAACACTATATTTAGCTTTATAAGAAACTGCCAGCTTCTCTTCCAAAGTGACTATACCATTTGCATTTCCATTAGCAATGAATGAATTTCTATTCCCCTACATCCTTGTCAGCATTTGGTATTGTTAGATATTTTAGCTATTATGATAGGTGCATAGTGATAGCACATTGTTTTAATTTGCAATTCTCCGATGAAAACTGATATGGAACATTTTTTCATATGTTTAATCGCCATCTGAGTATCTTCCTTGGTGAGGTACCTATTAGGACTTTTGCCCATTTTTCATTATTTTTACTTATTTGTTGAGTTTTAAGAATATTTTTGTGTATTTTGGATACAGCTTATTTTTATTGATATTTTTTACTGATTATGCTGTTACCTTTGTCCCAATTTTTTTTTTCTTTGTTCCCCTTCACCCAGCATCCCCCTACCTCCAGCAATCCCAATCCCCTTAGTTCATGTCCATGGTCATACATGTGAGTTCTTTGGCTTTACCTTTTCCTGTACTATTTTTAACATCTCCCTGTCTATTCTGCACCCACCAGCTATGCTTCTGAATCCCTGTGTCTTTCATCCCTTCTTCCCCTTCCCCTTCCAGCTGATACCCCTCCAAATGTTCTCCATGTCTTTGATTCTGTTCCTATCTGTTTGTTGGTTTAGGTTTTTTTTTTTTTTAAGATTCTGTTAATAGTTGTGAGATTTTTGGTCTTTTTTCTTTTTTAAAAGATTTTATTTATTATTTTTAGAGAGAGGGGAAGGGAGAGAGGTAGAGAGGTAGAGAGACATCAGTGTATGGTTGTCTTTCACCTGCCTCCAGCTACAGAACTGGCTGGAGACCTGGCTTGCAATCTTTTTATGTTGTCATGGCTGGGAATCCAACCAGCAACCTTTGGGTTCACAGGCTGGTGCCTTATCTACTGTATCACCAGCTAGAGCTGTCTTTTTAAAAAAAAAAAAAAATTTTTTTTGAAGATTTTATTTATTATTTTTAGATAGAGGGGAAGGGAGAGAGGCAAAGAGGGAGAGAAGCATCAATGTATGGTTGCCTTTCACCTGCCTCCAGCCATATACCTGGCTGGAGACCTGGTTTGCAACCTGGTTATGTGACCTGGCTGGAAATTGAACCAGCGACCTTTGGGTTCACAGACTGGTGCCTTATCTACTATGCCACCAGCCAGGGCTCACATAAATTTTTAACTTCCTGCCTTTTCTCTTCTCCATCTGGTACCCCTATGCTTTGGTTATTGGCATGTTTAATGTTACCCTAGAGGTTCCTACACTGCCCCCCAACTTTTTTTTCAATTCTTATTTCCTCATTCTTTACTGGTTGACTGTTTATTTCTTCCTTATGTTCCAAATCATCAATTTGAACCCTGTTTTCCTTCCTTTCACCCTTTTCATGAGGATTTTTTTTCATTCCACATAGCCTAGCCTTCACTTCTTGCCTTTTGCATTTGGTGTATTTAAGCATATCTGTCAAGTCTGTGAGCAGTGAGCATGTTAATCACCAGCACTTTGAATTCTGCTTCTGTTAGGTTGGCTATCTGTTTGTCTTTCAGTTCTCCTACTTGCACCTTGATCTGCTCCCTCTTATCGGCCATACTTTTCTGTCTCCTCAGCCTGGCAGCTTTCTGTGTTTGCCTCTGTGTCTTAGGTAGTTCTGTTGTACCTGTTATGTTGTAACAGATGGAGCCTTAGGAATTTGTCAGTGGGGGGACCTGTTTCACCACATTGTGGTGCTGTATGTCAGGAAGGGGTCTGAGAGAGAACAATGCTGTTTGCCTGTTTCAAGGAGTAGTTTCTTCCTCTGCCCCAACCCCTACTGGCTTTCAAAGTCAGAAGCAGTATGGCTGGTATATTTTCTGGCACTGGAATTGTAGGTGTAGTTTAGCCCCTGGAATGCGTACCAGATTTAACTGTATGACTGCACTTTTCACTTCAGTCTCAGTCCCTGAGCTGTTGCTGCAGCCACTGACTATATTTCCTGATGCTGGAACTATGGACTGCGCGGTCTGGCCCCAGGCTTGCTTCCCAGGTTTAAATGTGTGACTGTGCTTTTTGCTGTGGCCTCAGCTCTGGTGATACTGCTGCTGCTCTCCTCCCCGGCTCTACCCCTCCTACCTGTCTGGATGAGTATTTCTTTACTTCTTCATTTGTTACACTTACATGTAGTTCAATTTTCTGAAATTTCTGCATTGTTTTTAGTTAGTTTTGAGGCAGATGTAAATTTCTTCTAGTTGTGAGGGAAACGCAGTGTGTCTACCTATGCCTCCATCTTAGCTGGAAGTTGGATACAGCTTCTTATCGCAGAGGTATGTGTTTTGCAAATATATTCTCTCAGTCTGTGGTTTGTATTTTCATATTTTAGCAGTGTCTTTTGCAGGACAGACATTTTAAGTTTTGATAAATTTCAGCTTGCCAACTTTTTGTTTCATGGTTTGTGTTTTTGGTGTTATAGTTAAAAAGTCATTACCAAACCCAGGGCCACATATTTTTCTCCTGTTTTCTTCTAGAAGTTGTATAGTTTTGCATTTTATATGGAAGGTTAATGATCTCCATGTGTTTTTTTGAAATATGTAAAGTATGTATTTAGGTAATTTGTATATGGACATCCTAAAATTGTTCCTGTACCATTTTATTAGTCTTTTAAAAATAATGTATTGTATTTTTTATTACCATTTAACCCCCTTATACTCTCACCCTACAATCATCACATTGTTGTCCATGATCATCAGTCCTTGTTTTCTTTTTGCTTCAACCCTTTACTCTCTACTTTCCCCACCCAATAGCTGTCATCCTGCTCTTTATGAGCCTATCTTCATTTTACTTGCTAGTTGAGTTTGTTCATTAGATTCCCTATATATATGAAATCATGTATCTGTCTTTCTCTGACTAGCTTATTTTACTTATCATAATGTTCTCCAAGTCCATTTATACTGTCTAAAAGGGTAAAATTTCCTTATTTTTACTTTCTTTTAAAAATATTTATTATTTTTAGAGAGAGGTATAGGGAGAGAGGCAGAGAGGGAAAGAGACATCAATGTATTTCACCTGCCTCCAGCTATAGATCTGGCTGGAGACCTGGCTTGCAACCTGGTTATGTTGGGGAATCAAACCAGCCACCTTTGGGTTTTCAGGCTGGTTCCTTATCCACTATGCCACCAGCTAGGGGGTCATGGTCCAGTAGTATTTGTGTAAATGTCCTATTGTTGTTTTATCCACTTATCTACTGGTAGACACTTGGGCTGCTTCCGTATCTTGATTATAAATAACATCAAGCACCATTTGTTGAAAGACTGACCTTTCTCTTTGCTCCTTTTTCAAAGATCATTTACATGTATTTGTGTGGGCCTGTTTCTAGGCTCTTCATTCTGTTTCATTGATTTATTTTTATACTTTTGTCAAACCATGCTGTCTGAAGTGAATTTGGCTATTCTGGGTCTCTTGCCTTTCCATGTACACTTTAGAATCCATTTATTGATATACATATAATTGATTTCTGGGATTTTAATTGGGTTTGTATTAAATTTTAGAATCAAGTTTGGAAGAATTGACATATCATTTTTTTTT
>PVIW01016175.1:0-17460 GCA_004026585.1 Noctilio leporinus | reverse complement strand
ATTTCTCCTTCTATCTTGAATGAGAGCCTTGCTGGGTAGAGTATTGTTGGTTGCAGGCCTTTGTTTACCATGACTTGAAATACTTTTTGCCATTCCCTTCTGGCTTGAATTGTTTCTGTTGAATAATCATTTGATAGCCTTATTGGAGCCCCTTTGTATGTTATTTGTCTTTTCTCTCTTGATGCTTTTAGGATTCTCTTTGTCTTTGAAATTTGCCATTTTAATAACAATGTGCCTTGGTGTTGGTCTGTTTGGGTTGATCCTCATTGGGACCCTCTGTGCTTCCTGAACTGGATTAATGTTTTCACTCATCATGTTAGGGAAATTTTCTATCATGACTTTTTTGAACAGGTTTTCCATTCCTTGTTTCTCTTCTCCTTCTTGTATCCCTATGATACAGATGTTGTTACGTTTCATGTTGTCCTGCAGCTCTCTTAACTCCTCTTCAATCTTATTCAGCCTTTTTTTATTCTCATGTACTGTCTTGGAGTATTTGTCTACATTGTTCTCCAACTCGCTGATTGGGTCCTCTGCTTCCTCTAGCCTTCTGTTGATTCCTTCTACTGTATTCTTCAATTCAGAAATTGTATTCTTCATTTCCTCCTGGCACTTATTGATAGTTTCCATGTCCTTTTTCATGCTGTTGTAGTTCTCAGTAAGTTCCTTGTAACTTCCCTGGAGTTCTTTGTAATTTCCCTGGAGTTCTTTGTATTTCTACTGGAGTTGTTTACAGTTTTCTTTGATGTGGCTGAGCTCACTGAGCTTCTCTATCATCATTCATTTGAATTCCTTATCTGATATTCCAGGTGCCTCTGTTTCATTTTGTGGTCTTTCCAGGGATTCTTCCTTTCCTTTTGGTGATGGACTGAGTCTCGCTCCCCCCTCCCCATTTTGCATGTCTGTTCTTGCTTGCTGTTTATTTATTTATTCATTTTTGTTCTTTCCTTGGGTTAACCTGCTTTGCTTCCTTGCCTTAGTTGAGCACCCTTCTGTGAAAGGTCCTTTGCCCATTTTTAAATTGGGTTGTTTGTTTGTCTTCCTGGTGTTGAGTCATATTAACTCTTTATATATTTTGGAGGTCAAACCCTTGTCTGAGGTGCCATTGGCAAATGTTTTCCCACGTGGATGGTTCACTTTATTTTCTTCATGTTTTCTTTGGCTGAGCAGAAACTTTTCAATTTAATGTAGTTCCATTTGTTTATTTGTTTCTTTATTTCCCTTGCCTTGGGAGATATTTTAGTGAAAATTTTGCTGTGTGGGATATCTGCAATTTTTTTGCCTATGCATTCTTCTAGGGCTTTTATTGTAGCACTGCTTATGTTTAAGTCTTTTATCCATCTTGCATTTACTCTGGTGTATGGTTTAAGTTCGTGGTCTAGTTTCATTTTTTTGCATGTGTGTCTGTCCAGTTCTCCCAACACCACTTATTGAAGAAGATATTTGCACTCCATTTTATGTTCCTTCCCTCTTTGTGGGATATTAGTTGCCCATAGAGTCCTGGGTTTATTTCTGGGTTTTGTAATATAGATTGATATATGGTATTGTGATGTTTCCTACTTTGTTCTTTTTTCTCAGGATTGCTGTAGCTATTCAGGTTTGTTTTTGAATCCGTATGATTTTCTGAAGTGTTTGTTCTAGTTATGCAAAATATAATGTTGGTATATTTAATAGGGATTGCATTGAATCTGTAGATGGTTTGGGGTAGTATGGACATTTTAATGATGCTAATTCTTCCCAACCATGAACATGGTATGTGCTTCCATTTATTTGTATCTTCCTTAATTTCTTTCTTCAGTGTTCCATAGTTTCCTGAGTACAAGTCTTTTACTTTCTTGGTTAAGTTGATTCCTAAGTACTTTAATTTTCTAGTTACTATGGTAAATTGGATTTGTTTTCTAGCTTTTATCTCTGATGTTTTATTGTTGGTGTATAAAAATGCCTTTTATTTCTGGATATTGACTTTGTATCCAGCTATTTTGCCAAATTCAGTTATTAGGTGGAATAGTTTTTTAGTGAAATCTATAGGGTTTTCTATGTTCCCTATCATGTCATCTGCAAATAATGACAGTTTTATTTCCTCCTTTACAATTTGTATACCTTTGATCCATTTTTCTTGTCTGATTGATGTGGCTTGAACTTCCAAGACTATGTTGAATAGAAGTGGAGAGAGTGGACACCCTTGTTTTGTTCCTGAATTTAAGGGAAAAGCCTTCATTTCTTGCCCATTGAATATGACGTTAGCTTCAGGTTTCTCATATATGGCCTTTATTATGTTGAGGCATGCTCTCTCTATTCCCATCTTGCTGAGGGTTTTTATCATAAAAGGGTGCTGGACTTTATCAAATGCTTTTTCAGCACCTATTGATATGATCATGTGGTTTTTGTCTTTCAATTTGTTGATGTGGTGTATTACATTTATTGATGTGTGAATATTGAACCATCCTTGCATCCCTGCCATCTGGTCCAGGGCTCTTGTGCACTGAGAGTTTTTTTATTACTTCTTCAATTTCACTAGTTGTTATTGGCCTACTCAAGCTTTATACTTCTTCTTGATTGAGTTTTGGTAGGTTATATGTTTCCAGAAATGTATCCATTTCACCCAGGTTGTCAAATTTCTTGTCATATAGTTGTATGTAGTAATTTCTTACAATCCTTTTTATTTCTGTGGTATTGGTTGTGACTTCTCCTCTGACATTTCTGATTTTGTTTATTTGAGTCCTCTCTTTTTCTCTTGATGAGTCTAGTTAATGGTTCATCAATTTTGTTTATCTTTTCAAAGAACCAGCTCCTGGATTTGTTCATCCTTTGAATTGTGCTTTTAGTCTCTATGTTGTTTAATTCTGTTCTGATCTTGATGATTTCCTTTATTCTTTTTGCTCTGGCCTTTGTCTGTTGTTGCTCTTCTAGTTCTTGAAGCTTTATGGTTAGGTTGTTTGTATGAATTTCTTTTAGCCTTTTAGATAGGCCTGTATTGCAATAAATTTCCCCCTGAGGACCGCCTTCACTGTGTCCCATAGGGGTTGAGGGGTTGTAAATTCATTTTCATTTGTTTCCAGAAACATTTTTATTTCTTCTTTGATCACATTATTAACCCATTCCTTACTTAATAGCATGTTATTCAGTCTCCATGAATTGTATTGTTTTTGGATTTTTTCCTTGAGATTGGTTTTCTAGTTTCAAGTAATTGTGATCTGAGAAGATGTTTGGTAGGATTTATTTTCTTCAATTTGTGGAGGCTTGTTTTGTGTCCTACCATATGGTCTATCTTAGAGAATGTTCCATGTGCGTTAGAGAAGAATGTATATTTTGCCACTTTGAGGTGAAAAGTTCTGTGTATATCAGTTAAGTCCATTTCATCAAGAATGTTGTTCAATGCTACAATATCCTTGGTGATTTTTTGCTTGGAGGATCTGTCCATTGTTGATAATGGGGTATTGAAATCCCCTACTATTAGTGTGTTGCTGTCTATATCCTTCTTGAAGTCCTGGAAGATTTTCTTTATATATGTGGGTGTTCCTAGGTTGGATGCATATACATTTATAAAGGTTATGTTTTCTTGATGGATTGTTCCCTTAAGAAATGTCCTTCTTTGTCTCCTTTTATGTCCTTTATTGTGAATCTGTTTTGTCTGGTATAAGTATTGCTACTCCAGCCTTTTTTTCATGTTCATTTGCTTGAAATATATTTTTCCATCCCTTCACTTTCAGGCTCTGTCAATCTTTTGTTCTGACGTGGGTCTCTTGCAGACAGCATATATGTGGGTCATGTTTTCTTATCCATTCAACTACCCTATGTCTTTTTATTAGTGCATTTAATTAATTTACATTTAAGGTTATTATTGAGAGATACTTCTTCATTGATATTTTTCCTTTTTGTTCTTGTATTTCTCTCTGTCTCTCTTTGTTTCTTTATCTTCTTCTTCTTCTTTTATTTTTTTATTTTTCGTCTTCTTAAAGCAGGCCTTTTAGCATCTCTTGCAGTGATGGTTTGGTGGAGATTTATTCTTTTAGCCTTATTTTGTCTGGGAAACTCATTTTACCTTCCATTTTGAATGAGAGCCTTGCTGGATAGAATATTCTTGGTTGCAGGCCTTTGTTTTCCATTACTTGGAGAATTTTTTGCCATTCCCTTCTGGCTTTTATTGTTTCTGTTGAGAAATCATTTGAAATCCTTATTGGAGCTACCTGGTATGTTATTTGCCGTTTCTCTCTTGATGCTTTTAGGATTTTCTCTTTGTCTTTGAATTTTGCCATTTTAATGATGATGTGTCTTGAAGTGGGCCTGTTTGGATTCCTCTTCATTGGGAACCTCTGTGCTTACTGAACTTGAATGACCCTTTCACTCATCATGGTAGGCAAGCTTCCTGTCATTACTTTTTCAAACATGTTTTCTATACCTTGCTTCTCTTCCCCTTCTGGTATCTCTATGATACAGATATTGTTGTATTCCATGTTGTCCTGTATCTCTCTTAAAACCTCTTCATTCTTTTTCAGTCTTTTTTCATTTTGTTGCAATGCCTGGTTATTTTTTTCCCTGTTGTCCTCCAATTTGCTCATCTGGTCCTCTGCTTCATCTAACCTGCTTTGTATTCCTTCTATTGTGTTCTTCAGTTCTGAAATTGTGTTCTTCATTTCCTCCTGGTTCTTAGGGATAGTTTCTATGTCCTTCTTAACGCTGGTGTAATTTTTCGTAAGTTCCTTGTAGTTGCCCTGGAGTTCTTTGTAGTTTTCTTTAAGTTCAGTGAGTTCATGGAGCTTTCTTATAATAATTTCTTTGAATTCCATGTCTGATAGCTTGCTTGTTTCTATTTTATTTCCCAGTCTGTCTGGTGATTCCTCCTTACCTTTTGGTAATGGACTGTTTCCTTTTCTCCCCAGTTTTAGTGTCTATTATTGCTTTTTTGTTTGCTTGTTTGTTTCTTGGATTAATATGCTTTGAATCCCTGCCTTCATGGAGTGCCTTTCTGTGTTTGGAGATTTGTGGAGTTCAGTGTTGCATTCTTCTAGATTTCCTTATCTCATTGCTCTTGGGGTGCCCTTTATGTCATTAACTTGGACTCTCTGGTTGTATTTTGCATTTGTTTTATGGGTTGTTCCTTTCACTCCAGTTCACTGATTGAGAGACATTCCTTCTATCATGTCAAATACTGTTATTGAGCTGCTCCTAAAACAGGAGCATCACCAGTCCAGGCAAAATAACCACACCTTCAAAGATATATATATATATATTTTTTAATTTTCAAAGATATCCTACTCCTTTAATTCCCCTTTTGACTGAATATGTACCTAGCTAAATATCCACACCCTTCAAGGTAACCTCCACCCTTAATTACACCCTCAGCTGCAACTGAGCCAGTCTTAATAGGGATGTAGATATGAGAAGACTATTATTAGAGGGGGAAAATGATTCACTTGACTAAAGTATAGATAATTTTGAAAGGTGCAAAGGTGTGGTAAAGATAGTGGGAATGTGAGGGAGAACGCCAACTTTACCTCTTTTATAGAAATGGGAAGGGGAAAATCATAATGGCTCAAGTGGGATGAACAGTATTAAACCTATATATATATATATATATAGTTGCTGCATCTACCTCCCTGTCCATCCTCAAAGAGCACTGATTGGTCAAGGTGAAGCCAGGACCAGTGTGTTTTTAGCAGAAAAAATAATGTGTAGCCCCTACTAGCACACCCACAAAAAGTTTTAAGAGGCTGGGGAGGGGAGGAATACTTAGATTGAGGACTGGGAATGAGTTGTAGCAGGAGAGTGAGTAGACTTTAAAACAAGAGTAGTAGGAGGTAGTTAAATGAATTGAGAGAAGGGAGGAGTACAAATATGGAAATTGGGATACGCTATGATATAAACACTATTTACTTAACATGCACTAATTGTGAGGGTTGGAAGTAACTTCTGAAAAGGATATGTTAGGGAATAATATAGTTCATGTAGTTCTCAGTGTAACTCAGGTGCTTGAGATTAGCAGAGATCTATTTCCTGAGTCTGCGTCTTTTCCTTGATCAAGTTCCTGCAGTCTGTAGTCAGGCTTGAGACCTTGGACTGGCAGGACCTATGGCTGTCACAGTCAGGGCTGATTCTGGATGCTACACCTCCAGTAGGCTGAGCCTCCAGCAGACTAGCTAAGTTTCAGCACTGCTGGTGTTTTGGGGCCTTCCCTTCTCTGCTGGTTCTGTGTGAAGAACTGCAGGGTGCTGTTTGTGGTGTTGATGGCTGCCCCTCCCCCTCTGGCTCCTCTAGGAGGTTTTCACTTGTGATGGGCATCTGGCTCTATGAGGGAGCCTGCTCTGTTTGTGTGCTGTCAATAGCCAGTCCTCCTACTCCAGCTTTTTGGAGAGGTTTACATCACCTGTGCCTGTGATGGGTGCCTGGTTCTGTAGGGGAGCCTGTAGTGTTGTCTATGTGCTGGTGATGGCTAGCTCACCCTGTATAGCTCTTTGAGGAGGTTTTCGCTGTCTGCAATAAGCAAGCTGGTTGTGCCAGTGGCAAGTTCCCTGGTGGCACTTTGGCACAGTTTTCAGCCCTCACAGTGCCTGGCTGGTGCACTCTCCCACTCCCAAGCTCCTACTCAGGTTCCCACTCTGGGAGGGTCTCTCCTCCTCTACCTCTGGCCCTGGGAGGCGCTTCTTCTTTCTCAGCCTCCAGAGTATGGCTCTTACCTAGTTCCTCCCCAGCAGGATTTCAATTCCTCAACTTCCCCAAGTTTGTGCTCACTGTCCACACTTCATTGCTCAGATTTCTAGTCACTGAGGAGCCTGAAACTGTCTTCAGTCAGAGCCATCCCTCTGGGCAGAGCTGGCCTTGGCCTATCAGCCCTGCTAGTTCACAACTGTCTCACCCGCTCTCCTGAAGGTCTCTGTAGCCTCTGGGCTGGGCACCCCTGGATCCAGATGCTTACCACTCCAATTCACAGGGATCTGCAAATGTCTCATGCTCCCTACCCTATCCTCCAGCTGCTCTGGAACTTGAGAATGCAGTCAGCACTGCCCTCTATTCTGTCACCATCTTTCTCTCCCTGAAATCCAATTATGTCTTTTTAAGAGGAAATTTAATCTGTGTGTTTTTGGTTCATTTGCAATTACAGTAACTCCTTAGAACTTTGTGTTGTAAGATGTTTCTGAGGTTCATGAAACCTTAGGAACATTTTCCTTGAATCTGGAAGTGGCCTTTGACCAGCTAGCAATAAACTAACTTTAGCATACACTGTGGTTTTAGTTCAAGATCTAGATTAGCCAAAGGTTAATCTTTGGAATGGACTTAGTTATTGTAAACTGGTAGGTAGATATTTAATTAGGACTGTGTGTGCCTGAAGGGCAGTCTCACAGTGCCTCAGCAGTTATAGGGTAGGCTGGGGTGAATGAGGAGGGAAGCCTGGAGAAGATGGCCTTAGAGTTTTAACCCTTTATGGAATTTCTAAACATGAGTATGAACATAAAGAATCCCAGATCCAATCATCCCAATTCCCATCAGGAAGTCTGACCTCAGGGAAGTTTGTAGACACACAATACAGATCAGTGAAATAGCTAGCATAACTAGATGGTGGCAAAATTAGAGAATATACATAAAGTAGATCTTTGAGGACAGAAGTCCTTGTAAGTGGAGCCCGTGGAAATGATGTGTAGACAACTAAACTGGGGACTGGATGTCAATTTTAAACTATTTTAAGAAAAGTGAGAATAATTTTAACAGCTCTGGCTGAGCTTCAGAGGGAAACTGCTAAGCTTCAGAATGAAGGGGAACAAGGCTTTGAGAAGTCTAAACTAACTGGAAAGCTGCAGGCAAAGAATTACTGCAGGACACTAGGTAGCAAATGTCCTTCTGAGTGTCATCAGGATATTGTCTCTAATGGTGCTAATGTGGTGCACAGCCATGGCATCCCAAACAACCAGGACCTAACACCAGCTTCATAGAATTTGAGTGGAAACTGGAGCTTGGCTATGTCTGCCCAAACAGGTCTGCCAAGTAGCCAGCACATGTCAATACTAGCTGGAGTCTATTCATATCAGACAATGGCCATGATGTCTCAATGGTTAATTATTTTTTAACATTTTTCTTGGTTTAAACTTTCTAATATCATATTATATACAAGCTTATGAGAGCAGAGTTGGGGTTTCAGAGATGTAACAAGCAGAGGTTTTTTTTTTTTTTTTTTCTTTTTTTCTTTTTTCTTTTTAGTTTCAGTACAAGGCATGTCTTCCACTAGACAATGTTATATAAAAGATATGGAAGAAATTACACTAGGAGAGGTTAAAAGGAAAAAAAAACAACACAGAACAAATTAATAGAGAAGACTTTATTTTTACTGTTGATACTATTACAGATGTTTCTTTTTTTCCCCCTTTGCCTTCCTCCACCCAGTCCCCACCATCCCCCTACCCTCTGGCCATCTCCACATTGTTTTCTGTGTCCATGGGCTATGTATATATGTTTTTTGGCTAATCCCCTCACCTTCTTTCATCCAGGCCACCCTCCCCTTCCCTTATGAAGTTAAAAAAAAAAAAGTACAAATTGGTAGTTACAAAATAGTTACTGGGACATAAAGTACAGCATAAGGAATATGGTTAATAATATTGTAATAAGTCTGTACATATGGTGGTAGGTGGGTACTGGAAATATTGGGGGTACACTGAAAAATATAAGATTTTCTAACTACTATGCTGTATACCTGAATATAAAATATTATTTAGTATAAACTGTAATAAAATAAACTATGAAGGAAAAATTAATTATATAACATTAATTTTAATTAAATAAGAAATATGTATTTAAAAGAAATTGATATTATATATCTTAAAATTACAAACTTCAAAATAAAATTAATAGAGAAGAGGGACCCAGTTTTACCATGGTTAGGAGAGCCATACTCCACTTATCCCATCCCTGATTCAACAGTGTTGCAACTTGGATCTCTTGTGGAGTCAAACATGAACTTTCTCTCCAGGGAACAAAAGTTGTTGTGTGTGGCCAACATGATGAAGAGAGATGTTTGGAGAGCTGTGGACTCCCTCCTAAAGGAAGCAGTGGTTAGCTCAGCCCCTTTCCTCATCATCTGAACCCTCTCCTTTCTCACCATGTTTCTAAATCCTATGCACCCCTCCCAAGTCTATCTTAAGCCCCATCTTTCCATGAAGCCTTCTATGGTCCTTTCAGTCTATGTGGTACCCTTGTTCATTTTCCTGCCCTGGACACTCACAGTCCATGACATTTTATTGACATTCCCTTGCATTGCTATCCTATTTATAGATGTTTAGTCTTCCCCAGTTGCATTCTCCAGGTCTAGGATTGTATCTGCACCACTTTGCTATGAGGCTCCCTGAAAAATATAAATACCATTCTTCTGTGTGTCTGTAGATCTTTGGAGCTGTCTATTTTAGTACCAGAACTAAATCTTCTTATTACTCAAGTGTTTTCATTATATATATTTCCCCTACTTGTATTCCCCCAATATTTTATTTGCTATCATTGTCAATTTGTTTTTCCAGATTGGTTTTAGAATTCATTTGTGAAATTATAAGAAAACCCATTCTACTTATATTTTATTTAAATTACATTTAGATTAGAGATTATCTGGGGTAAAATTGACCAACTATTGAAGTTACTACACTAATAGTTAACTAATTTTAAATAACTCCTTAAGTCATATAATTAAATATCCTAGCTCATTTTGCATTATTCTCTTTTCAAAGTATATTTCATTGACTATACTTTGACAACAACAGTTGTCCCAATTTCTTCTCCATTTGCTCCCCTCATCCCCGTACTTCCTTTCCCTTCTATAATCTGCTCCCCTCCTTGGTTCACATCCATAGGTCATGGATATAAGTTCTTTGAATTCACCCTTTCCTATATTATTCTTAACTTCTCCCTGTCTATGTTGTATCTACTAATTATGTTTCTTAATCCCTACACAATTTCCCCATTTATCCCCTTTCCCTCTCCCAGCTGATAACCTTCCAAATGATCTCCATACCTATGATTCTGTTCCTATTCTGGTTATTTGCTTAGTTTTTGTTTTTATATCTTTACATTCTGTTGTTGATAGTTGTGAATTTGTTGTCATTTTAATGTTCATGGATTTGATCCTCTTTTTCTTAAATAAGTCCCTTTAACATTTCATATAATAAGGGCTTGGTGATGATGAACTCCTTTAGCTTTACCTTGTCTGGGAAGCACTTTATCTGCCCTTCCAGTCTAACTGATAGCTTTGCTGGATAAAGTAATCTTGGCTATAGGTCCTTACTTTTTATTATTTTGAATACTTCTTGTCAGTCCCTTCTTGCCTGCAAAGTTTCATTTGAGAAATCTGCTGATAGTTTTGTAGGAACTCCTTTGTAGGCAACCCTCCTCTTTTCCCTCATTGCTTTTAAGGTTCTCTCTCTATCTTTAACCCTTGGTATTATAATTATGTGTTTTGGTGTGGTCCTCTTTGGAACCAGCTTGTTTTGGACTCTTCTGTGGTTCCTGGACTTGTATGTCTATTTCCTTCACCAAATTTGGGGACTTTTCCTTTATTATTTTTTTTCAAGCAAGCTTTCAACTTATTGCTCTTCCTCTTCTTCTGACACCTCTATGATTCAAATATTGGCACATTTGAAGTTGTCCCTGAGGTTCCTAAGCACACTTCTCATTTAAAAAAAAAATTTTTGTTTCTTCATTCTGCACTGGTTGACTATTTATTTCTTCTTTATGTTCCAAACTGTTGATACAAACCCCAGTTTCCTTCTTTCACTATTGGTTTCATGTGGATTTTCCTTCATTTCACTTAGCATTTCACTTCTTCACTTATGCATTTGTCATACTTAAGCATATCCGTCAAGCCTGTGACCATCTTTGTCAACAATGTTTTGAATTCTGCATTGTTATGTTGACTATCTCCTCCTTATTTAGTTCACCCACTGGAAGAACCTTGACCTATTTCCTCTTTTGGCCATACTTCTCTGTTCCTCAGTTTGACAGGCTTCTGTGTTTGCCTCTGTGTCTTAGGTAGAGCTGTCACACCTGTTATGCTATAAGGAGCAGTGCCTTAGGTATTTGTCAGTGAGGGGCAACCTGTTTCACCATGTTATGGTGCTGTATGTGGGAAGGGGTCTGAGAAGAAACAATGCCACTTGCTTAGTACTTGCCCCTTTTCCAGATATTTCTTCCACTTTTCATATGAGACTGGCACTTATTTAGTTTTTTTCTTGGCTATGGTTCCCAGAGTGGGTGGGTCTGCAGATGTTCTAGGACCATGGGGGCCCTCTAAACAAATGGACTCTGTTGAGAGACCAGCAGTTTATTCCTCCGTGCCAACCCCCACTGCTTTTCACAGTCAAAAGCAATGAGGCTTTATTTTCCCTGGCACTGTAACTGTGAGCTGTGCAGTCTGCTCTGTAGCTGGAAGCACTCCTCTACTTTTTAAAAACATGTGACTGCATTTTTCACTGGTCAGCCACAGTCACAGCTGCTTTCACAGCTGCTGCCACCACACCCACACCACATCTTCTCCACCCTGGCTCTGCTCCTCCTACCTGTCTAGATGAGGGTTTTTTTTTTTGTTTGTTTTTGTTTTCTATCTGTTTGTTTGACTTCCATGCTACTTGATTTTCTGGAACTTTTGGTTGTCTCCATTTTGAGGTAGTTCTAGCCCTTCTTAGTTGTGGAAGGAGATGCAGTTTGTCTACCTAAGCCTCCACCTTGGCTGGAAGTCAGGAGATAATTTTTGAGAATTAAGCAGGGATCAGATTGTGTAGTATCTTCTTTAACTTATGAGTTTAATTTTTAAAAAAAAGACATGGATCCGGCCCTGACTAATGTGGTTCAGTTTGTGGAGCATCATTCTGTAAAGTGACAGGTCACTGGTTAGATTTCTGGTCAGGACACTTACCTGGGTTGCAGGTTGGTTCCTGGTCAGTGAGCATTTGAGAAGCAACTCTCAAATTTCTCCTTTCTTTATGTCTATTCCCCTCTCTCTTCCATCAGACCATGACACAGAGTGCTGCAGGACTTGGTTCTGAGTCCTCAAAGGCCTGGATTATGGGCACTCTTGGCTGCTGCTCTTGGAGGGCACAATGCTGTGGAGGGTGTCCCTTGGTGGGGTAAGGCCCAGGGCTTTCCTCTTCACCCTGTACCAGGTGGACCTGGAAAACAATGTCCTCCACCACCAACTCCTACACTACCCCAGACCCTATAAAGGGTTTCTGAGCTCATTTTGCATTATTCTTTTAATATTCTATATAAATTCAAAGGCATACTATTTGACTTAGAATTTTATATGTAATGGAAAAATGGATTTGGCATCGAGTCTAAATTCCTCTCTTTCTCCTGTTCCCCTCCTTTTTTATATTATTATCAGGCTTTACTATAACCTTGAGAAAATGAATTTGAATTGAGAATGGTTTCATCATCCTTTTCTATCCATTACAACAGCTTAAATTATTTGTTCCTTGAAACCATCTGACACTGTTTCCCAACTTTTAAAATGTGCTCAAGAGTTTTTGGTTTACTTGGTTTTTCTGATTTTTTTTTTTCTGATTCTTTAGGAATCAATTATTTAAGTAATTAGAAAATTATTTTTTCAACTGAGATTTTCAAAATTATTAGCATAAAACTGAACAGAATTATCCTCAGAATAGAGGAATGAGGAATTAGCTGGGTACAGAGAACAAACTAATGGTTGTCGGAGGAGAAAGGGCCAGGGAATGAGTAAAAAATGTTATGAATGAGTACTAGACTTACTATGTGATCACATTGTAAAGTATATACATATAGAATTGCTATGCTGTACACCTGTAACTAATGTAATATTGTGTGTCAATTATACAAATAAAATAATAAAAAATAGAAAAAAATATATGATTACCTTGATCTCCATTTGCTCCTTGTTGTCTAGTACAAAAAGTGAATGAAAACTTTTATACAGGCTGACACTAACCAGTGTGTTTCACAGCATGTGAAAATTGGAGACACAAAAATAATTATTATTTTCAGTGTAAACAAGGAGTTATACTCAGTCTCTAGAGATGGAAATTTAGTAAATTTAGTGTACCACCATCCTCTCTTTAAAAATGATAATTTGCAATGTAATATGTAATAGAGTGGCCAACTATCCTAATTGTCCAGAAACTGAGGGATTTCCCAGGACAAGGGGCTTTCAATGCTAAAACCAGGGAAATCTTAGGCAAACCAGGAAAGTCCCAGAAAATTGAGATGAACTGGTTACTCTAAGTATAGAGCTGATCACATACAGCATGTTTTATAACATCCATAGTAAATAACCTTGTTTATATCACTGAGGAAATAACAAGACCAGCATTAACTTGAAATTTAGAGACCCAATTTATGAATTTACTTAGCATGGTCTTCACAGCAGATAGAATTTACATATTGAGTGATTTTTAAAAAAAATGGTATGAGTATTTTGACAAATGGTCTTATTCTACCTCACCAGTAATATTTACAGACTTGAAAGACAGGGTGCTCACATTGCTCAGTGTGCCATAGTGATTACCCATTGTCACTCACATTGATGAGTCCATATTGGAACATACAGACTCTCTCTGAGTCTGATCTATTGTCATCAGAAACACTAAACATTTAGCAAAAGTGCCAAGTCATTGCACTCATGGGGTTAGTTCATTTCAAAACAAAACTGGACTTTCTACCAAGAACCAGAAAAACATTGAAAACATAAAACAAGAAAATCTGTGGCGTGTTTTCAAAAACCAAAGACTAACCCTGATCTAAACCAGACGGTTCTCTTCCTGGCTTCCTTCCCTTTTTTTTCTTAATTAAGTTAATTGAAAAGGAAAGGATTTCATCAGACCAAAACAGTAATCTTTCTACCCTAATCTCTAGGACAAAACAGGGAATTTTCTCTGGAATTGAATTTGAAATATTAAAGAAAAATGACTACCAGCTTAATGCTGTCATTGTCTATGTTTATTTTCTTTCTTTTATGTCTGATGTGAAGGAAAAAATAATGTCATCTGCTGGAAATTCAAGCAAGTTTGCATTTTGAGATAATTAGAATTAATGTTGGAGGGCCAGACTAACACCAAACAATCCCTGTGCTTCCCATGTGTGTAAAACATTTTGCAATGACTTTCACTTAATCTAGGAGCCTGGCCGACTGCCACAAACCACCTAGATCCAGAGTTCCTTTTTCAAAAAGAAAAATTTATATGCTGGAAGTTAGAAATTGGGGCATGGGGAAACAGAGCTCTGCAAATTGCTTTATCCATTTGGATCTTTCTTCACTCTCTGTTCCCTCTTTTCCAGCTTGTATGGCAGTGTTTCTAGCACATGCAGCTATGCTTCTTTGTTTCATAGATATTGTAAAGGCAAGGCTCACAGAGGAAGGGGCAGAAATAAATTTTCTTTACAGATAGGTAAACTCGGAATTGGTGCTGAGCCATCATCTATGAGATTCATTCTATGAGAGGCCAGGAACAATGATCATTTGTTATGGACCAGATAGTGGTTGATTGGATGTTTGACTTTTCCAATCAACGTTTTGCCAACTGTACACACAGTCAATGTGATTTGTGCATAAGAAGATCTTGCTTAAAATCTTCCAAAGGCACTGGCCTGTGAATCCAAAGGTCACTGTTTTGATTCCCAGCCAGGGCACATAACCAGGTTGCAAGCCAGGTCTCCAGCCTTCTCTATAGCTGGAGGCAGGTGAAAGACAACCATACATTGATGTCTCTCTCCCTCTCTGCCTCTCTCCATGCCTTCTCTGTAAAAATAATAAATAAACTCTTTTAAAACATCCTCCAATAGCCTCTGAATACCCACAGGGCAAATTCCAAACCCATTAGTCCCTTGGCATGAGATCAAGACTTTTCTTGCAACGAGTCATTGTTAGCTCTCTAGTTTCATTTTCTGGTAGCCCATCCCACACACCATAGGCCACAGGAACGAAATACCTTTTAGTTCCCTGAGCACATTGTACTGTGGTACATATGCCTATTTACATTTAGGAAAGTTCTATTTACCTTCATGCATAACTAGACACTTAGCATGTACTAGGTGCTCAATAGATTTGTAGAAACTCAAATTCCAAAACTCAACTCCAACACCATTTCCTCTGGTTCTCTGAGATGGAATAAGGAGTCTATTCTCTTTGCTTCCAGAAATCCTTGAATGTGCTTTTGACAATTTTTGGAGACAGTTTTGGTAGGTACACTGGTGGGATGCTACTGGCATCCACTGGGTGAAGGTCAGGGATGTTGCTAAACTTTCCACACTACACAGGACAGTCACTCACAGAAAGGAAATATCTTGCTCCAAATATCAATAGTACTGAGGTTGAGAAACTCATAGTTTGGAATAGTTATCTTAGGGACATATGCTTACCCCATCAGATAGGAAACTCCTTAATTTCAGGGACCATGCTTAATTATTTTTGCATACTCACTGCCTAGCACAGTGTCTGGCATGTACAAGATGCTCAATGAATGATGAATGCAATAAGCAAGAAATGATGCACTGCAAAAGTAGTAAGTAGTGATAATTCTCTAAGGAATTATAAAAATAAAGATATAGCTGTTTCCACCAAAATGTAAGCTCAAAGAAGTTGCCAGTTTTGAGGAAATAGCACTGCTCCACTTTTTCTACTCTAAAAGGATTTTTTTCCTGTGCTGCATAACCCTATTTGCACTGCTTTGTTGTAAAGTGTCTTCTGGTCTTGGGAGAAATAGCTTCTATCTCCATGCACTTCCTGAGGAAATAGCATTAAAAAATCACAGTGAGGTTAACATTATATTTTCTTTTTTAAGATTTTATTAATTATTTTTAGAGAGAAGGGCAGGGAGGGAGGAAGAAAGGGAGACAAACATCAATGTAGAGTTGCCTTTCACCTGCTTCCATTTGGGGACCTGGCTTGCAACCTGGTTATGTGCCCTGGCTGGGAATTGAGCAAGTGACCTTTAGGTTTGTAGGCTGGTGGCAATCCACTAAGCCACACCAACCAAGGTGCAACATTATATTTTCATGCCACCTCTTGAAAGCATAGTCTCTTTGTAAATGGTGTCAGCAACAATATTTCAGAATGTCCCATAAATAGGCCCCATTGGGGAATTATCTGGAAGCAGTCTTTTTTTTTTTTTTTCCATATAAATCTCTAATATTCTTTATTTAGATTAATCTTTTGCTAACATTTTACCTCATACAATTTCTTTTATTTTAAAATTATTGTTATTGTATTATATCCATTACACTCTTTTTGCTCCCCTCTGTCGCCCTCCCCACCCACCCATTCACCCCAAAGTCAATCCCACCTGTTGTCCATGTCCATGGTTCCTTTATACTAGGTTCTTGTCTAAATTGCTCCCCTTCCTTGCCTCTTCCTGCACCCTCCCCCCGGCACCTTCCCCCTAACCACTGAAGGCCTATTCACTGTATTCATATATTTGGTGCTGTTTTGCCTGTTATTAGTTTTGTTCATTATTGTCCTGAAATCGGTGAGATAATATGATATTTGTCCGTCACTGACTGGCTTATTTCATTAAGCATAATACTCTCCAGTTCCATCCATGTTGTTGCAAGGGGTATGAGTTCCTTCGTTCTTTCTGCTGTGTAGTATTCCATTGTGTAAATGTACCAAAGATTTTTGATCCAATCATCCACTTATGGGCACTTAGGGTGTTCCCAGCACTTGACTATCGTAAATAGTGCTGCTATGAACATAGGTGTACATGGGTTCTTATGAATTGGTGTCTCAGGATTCTTTGGGTATAGTCCAAGTAGTGGAATTGCTGGATCAAAAGGCAGTTCCATTTTTAGATTTTTAAGGAAACCCCAAACTGTTTTCCACAGTGGCTGCACCAGCCTGCATTCCCACCAACAGTGCACATTCTTTTCCCCACATCCTCGCCAACACTTGTTTGTTGATTTGCTGATGATTGCCATTCTGACAGGTGTGAGGTGGTATCATATTGTGGTTTTAATTTGCATCTCTCTGATGACTAGTGATGTTGAGCATTCTTTCATATGCCTCTGGGCCCTTTGTATATCTTCCTCCGTGAGTTGTCTGTTCAGGTCCTTTGCCCATTTTTTAATTGGGCTGTCTGTCTCCCTGGTGTTGAGTCACATTAGTTCTTTATATATTTTGGAGATCAAACCCTTGTCTGAGGTATCATTGGCAATTATGTTTTCCCATACAGTTGGTTCACTTTGAATGATGCTGATGTTTTCTTTAGCTGAACAGAAATTTTTCAGTTTTATATAGTCCCATTTGTTGATTTGTTATTTTATTTCCCTGGCCCGTGGTGAAGTATCAGTAAACATATTTCTGCGTAGGATATCCAAAAGTTTACTGCCTATATTTTTCTCCAGGACCTTTATGGTGGCACTGCTTATGTTTAAATCCTTTATCCATCTTGAGTTTATTCTGGTGTATGGTGTAAGTTGGTGGTCTAATTTTATCTTTTTGCATGTTGCATGTTGCTATCCAATTCTCCCAAC